>CADEHL010001465.1:10000-82500 GCA_902827135.1 Harpagifer antarcticus | reverse complement strand
CCGGTTGTTGGCCCGGAAAGAACCTCGATTTTGGAGAACCAGAGAACTGTGAAAAAGTACCCGTTAGCCGGAACTACGCCGAGTGGAAACGCTACCAAAAACGGCTTAATCCGCGCTGTAGTGGAAATGTGCCATAAGACTCCCACACTGCTAACCATTTGATTACATTTTATTATACTGTATTTTCATATTTACATTTCTAATTTCAGAGAGTTATGCATATGATTCACAACTAAGGCGAGCTTTAATATCTGACATATTTCCCAAGAAGCTAATTCGTGTAAATAGAGAAAATTGATTTAGAAAAAATTTAAATATATAAAACCAATACCACTTAAATGTATCGTATCACGCTGTTTTTTCCCCAACAAACATTTTGCAAGAAAGCCCCTTTTTTCCTGACCCGCAGAATATTCAAATCAAATCCTATAAAAGGTCATCTTTCAGAATAATTAATGTACAGCGATAAATCAGAGCAGCCATAACTTATAGACACATAAATGATAGATCATGTCTTCAGCCCAGGTCTCCTGCTACTCCTTTTAATCAAATTGCCCCTACCGGAGTGCCCTTTCACATTTAAACACAAAAGAGGTGACTTAAAATAATTGATTCTACTTTTTATGTGCTCCATTATAATAATCGCAAGCACGATTATGCTTTACCGGAATTCAATACTCTGCACGAGGAGACCTCCATCTTTACTTCCATATTCAAATCAAAAGGTTTTATTGTCATATGCTCAGTGGAGAAATGGCAATGAAATTCTACTGACCTGAGCTCCTCCAACGATGCAACATATATAATAAATATGTAAAAAATAAGTCTATATACATGTAAGTAGAATATGATGTGTACAAGAACAGAATATGAAATTAAATAATGCAAATTAAGAGCTTCCTCCTCTAAGGCACTACTAAATACTGTTAAAGGGGACCTATCATGCAAAATGTCTTCTCTCCATCACCATGCGTCCCCGGTGTGTCGGGGAACTCACGCAGCGTCAGGAAATAAACCCTCTCTCTTTTCCTCCGTACCCAAATCTCTAAAAACGGGGAACAACGGAGCTGATCCAGATTTGCGTCCGATATGACGTAATATCTGAAATGTGGACCCACGGGCCAATCAGAAACGTTGCTATCAGAAACAATGCCCGACTGTTTTGGACGTAATATGGTCGGTGTTTACATTAGCATCGCTAACACTCAGAGCTAACCTGTACTGGAGAGCATGTGTGTGAAGAAGCAGGAACTCACCTTGTGGTGTAACCGGCAAGAGAGAAAGAGTTTGAGCTCCAGACTGTTTCAGAGAGAATCCTTGCGTTTCATCACCGCAGCATTTTAGACCGTATCTGCCAGGTCCCGCATGAGCCGGCATAAGCTCCGCCCCCTCTTAGTTTTAGAGTTAGCCTTTATTTATCCAGGTGAAAATCTCATTGAGACACAGGGTCTCATTCTCAAGAGAGACCTGTTTATACCCAGAATCAGCACTTTTGGAACAGGAAGTGAAACAGAGGGATATGAGGCAGGGCTAACGGGTGATCTGTTGGTTTTTTGACCAAAACACTTCATAGACATGTTTTTTATATTTCTGAGACCTATAGGCGCATTCACACTGCAGTACTTTTCCCACAAAGGTTCATGAGAACTTAGTTCATGAGAACTCTTTAGTTCTCATGAACTAAGTGCAGATCGCGTTCACACCGGAATAAGTCCCTGGGGGAGGATTAGGCAAATGAAGCCGCTGACGTCACTTCTTCTTCTTCTGCTTTGGGTTTACTGGCAGGCCGCAAACCACTTCACGGCGTATACTGCCGCCCGGAGTCCCCGGCCGGAAGTCCCCGGAGTTGGGGAAGGCTTCAGTAGAAGCTGCTGGAGCTCCCAGCAGCTTCTACTGAAGCCTTCCGAGTAAATCGCCAGAACGCCGACACCTCCTCATCTCCACCGCTCCCATGTTTTATTTTGTGTTGCCATAAGTTAGTCTCTCTGCGTTTCTGGGCTAATGCTAATGCTAATAATGCTAATGCGAGGATAATAAAATGGCGGCTTCACAACACTTTTTGGGAGTTTTACGGGGCGTGGTTTGCAATCCGCCCAGCCAATCAGAGATAGGAACCTTTTTCTCCCACGAAAGCCCCTGCTCTCTAGCAGGGACGGAAAAGGGGGTGGAACGGTTCTCATGAACTAATTTCTCATGAACCTTTGTGGGAAAAGTACTGCGGTGTAAATGCGCCTTATGCTATTGCCTAAAAATAGCATTATACGTGACCTTTAATATGTACATTAATTATGTGGCCATCTATGTTTCCTGTAGTGATTGAATTGCTCTTTTTACTGCACTGTTAGTGTACAGTTATTATTGTGCTGCTGTGTTTATTGTATTTCTATAACTCTGGCACAACTATTTCCTTCAGGATGAATCAAGTCCTATCGTATCGTACTCAACGTGCTTCCTCCTCTGATGCTACGTCAATGCAGGCTTCAACACAACCAATAATGCACGTGTTAAAAGTGTTCGTACCATTTTCTGGAGACAGTTTATCGTAGGCGTCTTCGTAGATGTAGTTTCGTCTGATTGTCACGCTGATGCCGTCGGGAAACGGACCGTCACCCTGCACGTCCCTTTTGTCGGCGTAGATTAACCTCTGGAAGATCTACAGGACAGACGTGAGGGTCAGTGACAAATCCTCTCACACGGAAAAGTATAGATTCTACTATATATCATTTGTGCTTTGGCTTATTTAGATTAGGGCACAAAGAAGGTGGGAAAAGAGGATTTAAAGCAACAAAAGATCAACTAAAACTAAATAAATGCACCACTAAGCAATACGAATTAAATGCAGGCAAGGGTCTTGGGCGTAACTCCGACAAAAAAACAAATCCAAGGGACCTTTAACCTTTCTTAAAATACTTGACACCACAAATTAGATTTTTCGAAGCTATCATTTTTGTACCAATACTACACATGATGACACCTTATAATACCTCAAACTAAATAACATGCTCCATCACTTAACTGTGTACCGATATACTACACAAATGTATGTCATGCAACGGCTTTAAAGCAGCACCATGATGGCTAAAAGTAGCTCCACATGCAAAATGGGATGTTGATGTATAATTGCATGCATATTTCACAATAACACTAGTCTTGCAGTACTCAGTAGTAGTACATGGTTTTGTGGTTGTGTGTGAGATAACGGTGCGTTACCTTGACTCGCTCCTCGAAGGGAACCACGAAGGGCAGCTCTGTGAGGATGGCCAGATGTCTCTCTTCAGACACAGACAGCTGAGGAGGCTCCAAACCAACTGCAGAGAGACAAGTCAACATGTTAGACCGTTTACACATCAGCCTTTCTACTGTCTCAAACAACATATATAGGTCACTAGGGAAGCTTGGTCCGTATCACTGCCTAAAGACTGGCTAATGTGTTTGTATTTTTATTTACTAAGACTTAGATTAAGACTATGTACCAGTAGAGTCACTACATACTGATATACACCTGAACATCAGCAGGAGAGGACTCTTTAAAGTAGAGACACTACATACTGATATACACCTGAACATCAGCAGGAGAGGACTCTTTAAAGTAGAGACACTACATACTGATATACACCTGAACATCAGCAGGAGAGGACTCTTTAAAGTAGAGACACTACATACTGATATACACCTGAACATCAGCAGGAGAGGACTCTTTAAAGTAGAGACACTACATACTGATATACACCTGAAACATCAGCAGGAGAGGACTCTTTAAAGTAGAGACACTACATACTGATATACACCTGAACATCAGCAGGAGAGGACTCTTTAAAGTAGAGACACTACATACTGATATACACTTGAACATCAGCAGGAGAGGACTCTTTAAAGTAGAGACACTACATACTGATATACACTTGAACATCAGCAGGAGAGGACTCTTTAAAGTAGAGACACTCCATACTGATATACACCTGAACATCAGCAGGAGAGGACTCTTTAAAGTAGAGTCACTACATACTGAGATACACCTGAACATCAGCAGGAGAGGACTCTTTAAAGTAGAGTCACTACATACTGAGATACACCTGAACATCAGCAGGAGAGGACTCTTTAAAGTAGAGACACTACATACTGATATACACCTGAACATCAGCAGGAGAGGACTCTTTAAAGTAGAGACACTACATACTGATATACACCTGAACATCAGCAGGAGAGGACTCTTTAAAGTAGAGACACTACATACTGATATACACCTGAACATCAGCAGGAGAGGACTCTTTAAGGGACATTGACACACATAAGATTATTTTGCCTTCTCCTCCTCACAGCCTGGAGGGAAACTTTATCTGACGTCAGGTGTCCTCTGTGTTAGAGCATCATTACCTTTCTCTCTGCTCTGTAAGTAAGACCCATTTCCATCCATCACCCTTTTAATTAACATCCACCTGCCGCGCTGAATCCATTAACCTGATGTTTGTTCAGTATTAAAATCGACTGAAAACAGAAAATGCCCCAATAGCTAAACCAGCTCTTCACTTTGCGCCCACTGCAGCTCAATTATTCTGCTCAATTAGTCAATCTCATCTGCATTTTCCCATCAGGTTTCCATCTTTGAGGAGAAATATGGCCTCAGAGTGGTCAATACGTTGCTCATTCATCAGCCGGGCGCCTGTCCATTTAAGGAAATGAGAAAAAGCCGGACAAACACATGCACCAGATGTGGCTGAGTTCATCAGGTACTTTCACACTAATTGAATTTATCCCAGACGGCCTGTGGGGTCGGGCAGATGATACACACATTGTTATCTGCTTGTTTTCACACCACGCACATATAGCTCAACGACGAAGGCTAATGAGGGTTTTTCCCTTGTGAAGTGCTGTGAAAAGGATCATGAAACTACTGGGGTTTTTAGACTAAAGAAAGCAAATGAATCACTTGGTAAGATGCAAACATTTTCTATTCCCAAACCAAAGGATCATTCAGTTTGCACCCTAACTATGGGGAGGATTCGGAGCTCATGTATCAATCAGCTCCAAACAAACATGGAGAAGGAAACTGAATTAACATCAAATCCTAATAGTTTTCGAGGTATAACTTCCACGGTCTAAATGGTTTTGTAAAATGGGAGTAAAGCCAGATAATAAAACAGCTAGGACGGTACAGCAAATGACATGAAATCAGGAAAATACATTTACAAGGAGTTTCAATGTGTTATTGAAACTCAATTAACACACAACCCACCAGTGCCACAGTGACGCGTCCTAAAACCCGGAAGTAAACTCCTTCTGGTTCCTTCGACCAAAACGTAAAGAGATCTCTCCAAAGGATTTAGGTAAATAGCTGGAAATAAGGTCTGTGGTTGAGACACATTCAAGAGACGGATCACGTTTTGTTCAGCCGGATAATCTCCACATGTCTACCCCAGAGTCCTGCATCGGGTCGGGTGCCCGCGGGTTTAAATCCTCAGACCTCTCCCCCGCAAGACCGCGCATAATCATAACCTCTGCAGCGCATCAATCTGCTGCGGAGCGCGCCACATTCGAAATGGCTGAGGCGAAGGCGGAGCTGGGAGAATACAGCATTGTCAATAACACTTCCTCAAGAGCGAAATCCAGCGTCTGGAGGCTTTTGGTTCCCAGATGGAGAAAATAACCAACATCCCACGCTTTTTGAGTGCGGGTAGCGGGCGGGTTCGGTAATGCAGGTCGCGGGGCGGGAGCGGGTCTTGAAAATCAGACCCTTGCAGGACTCTTTATAATTTTCTAATCATAAATCTAATTGGCAGAAGCAAAACGTTATGCTATAAAGGAACTACAGCAGGGTTGAAGCGTTTGTTTGAACACTCTGCAGGAGGCAGGGACTTGCTTTCAAGCAGAACAGAAACTAACTCAGAGGAGTGTTCACGTGTTCGGCGTCATGACGTACAACGGCCTCCACGACTTCTGTAGTCCTATTCAGCCACTTGGTAACAACCATCGTTTCTCAGACACGTCCACTCTTCAGAAATCACCAGTGGGGTCACTGCTAAACGTGACCCGTCTCTTCAATGTGTCTCAACCACAGACCTTAGTTCCAGCTATCTTCCAAAACCCTATGGAGAGATTGCATTGCTTTTTCGTCGAGGGAACCGGAAGTGGTCAAATGCTAACTTACTTCCGGGTTTTAGGACGCGTCACTGTGGCACTCTATTACTTTTCCAGGTATCACCTCAAAGGTCAAAGTGGTTTTGTAACATGGGGGTAAAGTCAGGTAATAAAACAGCGAGGACACTTCAGAAAACGACATTACTGGACTGCAGCCTTTCAAACCAGGCAAAGACAACACACAAGTCTTGTATCCTAATATCTAAAGTGCTTTGTGTTTTTAGAGATGAATTTACCATCAAGTGTTGACTGCAGGGGTCCAATGCGGCCCATCCTCCTCGTTCTCCACACGTGTCTCGCAGAAGGAACGTACAACTGGGTGACCTGGGGAGAAAAGAGGTCAATAATAAGTGCTATGGCCTAGATTTAGAGATATATATAGCTCTAAATAAACTCCCAGAAAGAATAAAGCCCACTGGAAGGTTGTCACTTTTCTTATTTACATTGTCTTGTTCCAGTTTAAATCACCTGGTAACCTTTTTTATACATATCTATCCATCAATCAAACCCGTCTGAGGTAAGAAACACCAAGTGACACATGACTTTGCAATTGATTGAAACATTTAAACCGATTATTTTCATATGTACTGACTTTATTTGCAATGAACTCACATCAGGAAGCTTTGTGCAAACCAGGTGTTGCATTTTCAGAATCTGAATACCTGTATTTTACACTGAGGATATAATCTGGGGAATATCAATGGTTATTTTAAGTTGTTTACATTGTCCTGTTCCAATTTAAATCCCCTTGTAACCCTATAGATATATATTAATGCGTTAATTTTTTGAATTAAGGCGAGACACCCCAGGTGAATAGGGTAATTTTTTTAACTTAAAGGTATCAGCTAGACATTTCTCCAGTTAATGTCTTACAATAAGGCAATTGTCTTTTGTATTACAAGTTTTCTGAAATAGCATGTTTAAATATGCAAATTAGCCATTATCTCATTAAATATGCACATATTTTAACACATTTCAGGAATCGAAATCTGAACTTTGGATAAAGCCAGGTTCCAAATTCTTGTTTCATTTTGTAGTCATATTAGTATCTAAGGCTTTTACAGAAGGGATTTTGGATATCTCTTTTTATCACTCAATAAATCAGAAAATACTGTCAACAGCCCTAAAATATCCATTTTCGCCATGTTTTTAGGTATACAATGTTGTATAATTCAGGCTATGAATTATATATGAACAAACCCTTCTGTAAAAGCCTTCATAATATTGATAGGAATATAACTGGAAGGTTTGGTGTCTCTACGTGCTTCTGAAGTTGAAATTTCGAACTCAGAGTAGGAGAAAAAACTCATTTTGAGAAAACGACCTTTAAAGATTGCAGTCAGGCGCTAGCTAAACCCTCCTGTTCTCTGGATGACAGCTTGCGCATCGACGCACTCCGTGAAGGTGTTTCATGTTCGGGGTCATTTGTTTTTTGTATATCTTGCTTCGTGCAAGAGACAATTGTTGTCGTCTTCTCTGTGAACGTTTTTTTCGCCGTTCTTTTGCGATTTTGAGATTTCAATTTCTAGCGGAAAGCTAAACAGGAAGTGCTTTAGCACACCACGTGACGCATCTGAACGAATCACGTTGTCAGAAATTGACACCAGCCAATGAGATTTCGTTTCTTGGTTTAAGACCCCTTTGTGCTTTCACGATTGGTTGCTGATACAAAGGAAATGACCATATTTGGATCCGATGAGATTGTGCAGGAGAGACGGAGCTTTCCAACGATATCTCTGTTGACATGGTGCTCACAGCGGTCGCGGTGCTTTATGTTACGTTAGAATGCTAACTTTTGGTGAATTTAGGAGAAATCTACAGACGCAAATAGACAAACTATAGTAAAATAAACACTTAAATGTGTATTTTGTACGTTTTCCTTCCAAAAGCCTGAAAGAAAACATGTTATGGAATCAAAATAGCACAAAATCTCAAAATTGACCAGTACTTGAAAAACGATGTTTTTGCCTGCCGTGTCTCGCCTTAATTGCATTAAAATATTTAACGCATGTGCAGAATGGCCCGCCCCATACATCCCACCAGTGGCAGCGCCAGGGCATGGCTGGGGTAGGCCACACCCATACCAAGAAATGGCTTAGCCCCACCTTGAAACATGATAAAAAGCAAAATAAAGTCTCCCAACTCGCGCCGAGAATTACACAGACAGCCGTTAGTAAGATTGATCAGTAGCCACTTGTCTGGAAATACCGAAGACCAGAAACGGTTTTGAAAACTTTTGTCATATAGGGTTAGGGTTACGTGTCACGTTGATAATGTCTTCTGGCCAATGAGAATCAAGATAACGGCGTGGTGTTGTTGCAGGAAGTCCCGACGGAGAATACTTTTGCTGCAGTACAGGTAACACATAACTGGTGCGCAGGTTATGTGCGTAATCTGAAATGCGTACCGTCACTTGTGTCACAAAGCGCATTTTGGTACCGACGTACGTGTGAAGCTTTTCCAGAAGGCGGTTAGATCACCGGACGACAGAGTCGGTCTCCGTGCGCACAGACAGGCTGCTGCTAACGTCGGTCTGTACAACGGAGCTGTGCCGAAACTACGCCAACCAGCTGCGGAGGGAGACTCCCCCCCCCGCCCCCCCCCCTTCACTGGAGAACTGCGCTAAAACAGCTGATCACAACGTTCACACCCTGTGGTCACGAAGTACTCCACTAGCCCCCCCCCGTCGACTTTCCTGAAGTACTCCCTGGTTGATAGAAATCAACACGTAATGGATTAAGACCCCACGGTTTGATGATTGATAGGTGTGTGTGCTGTCTTTCATTTTGACACACAGAACAATGTTACAATAAACATGTTAAATGGATATATCCGCCTTCTTTCATTTATCTTTCCATTCCCACAACAATATACATAAAGAAATTACATATTTTGGACATAGTTCGAATGGTGATTAATCTGATTAATTAATTTTTAAGCTGTGATTAATCTGATTAAACATTGTAATCGTTTGACAGCCCTAATTTATATATATATATCTATCCATCACCAAATAGGTAATAAATACCAAGCAACAGATATCCAGGTGTTGCATTTTCTCCTACCATCTGAGGAGTATCATGAATCCAACATTGAATATATAGAAAGTGTTATTAAATATACTATTTTGTATGTTCTTTCTCACTATGACTATGAACGTCATAAGTATACCATTCCTGTCACGCTGTGTCTTTTCTTTATTATTCCTTGTTGGCTGTTCAGTTCGTCTTCTATGTTGAAAAAGGGAAGCGTGATTTCCACCCCAAAGAACTCTGTACTGTTGCTTACACTCGTATGCTTCTTCTCAATAAAAAATATTTGAAACAGAGAGGGAAATACCTTATCTGCTCGGATGTTGACCTCCTCAGAGAGCCAGTGACCTGCGGGACAGAAAGGTCGTCTGATGTCGCGAGCTTTCACCATTTTCACCAAGTTAGTGATGACCTGGCGATAGATCAAACAACACACAAAGACACGTTAACATCTTTTAATTCAGGTACTTAAACCCCTACACAATCCACTTCATTGTAAGATAAGGACATTTGAATAGAGGCTGATAGAGAGCTTCCTCTGTCCAACAGGATGCCTTCGATTAGAGAGAAAAAAGCAATTTGACAATTCAGCCATTAGTGCGCCATTTATGGGGAGTATAAAAGAAAAACGACCTGTGCCGTCCCTCAATGTCCAGGCCTGTTAATTACTGAGGGCTGCTGACATCAGCCAAAGGGAAACAGAGAAGACGAGACCGCGAGGTTCAAGAGAACAAGAAGGGCTCTAAACTGATATTTCACTTTGAAGCCATGTTGTGACATTCAAAGAGCCATTGTAGGAAACCATTAACATACATTGTTATGAGCAGTCAGTAAAATTAACATGCATTCACTTTAAAGAGTCCTCTCCTGCTGATGTTCAGGTGTATATCAGTATGTAGTGTCTCTACTTTAAAGAGTCCTCTCCTGCTGATGTTCAGGTGTATATCAGTATGTAGTGTCTCTACTTTAAAGAGTCCTCTCCTGCTGATGTTCAGGTGTATATCAGTATGTAGTGTCTCTAATTTAAAGAGTCCTCTCCTGCTGATGTTCAGGTGTATATCAGTATGAAGTGTCTCTACTTTAAAGAGTCCTCTCCTGCTGATGTTCAGGTGTATATCAGTATGTAGTGTCTCTAATTTAAAGAGTCCTCTCCTGCTGATGTTCAGGTGTATATCAGTATGTAGTGTCTCTACTTTAAAGAGTCCTCTCCTGCTGATGTTCAGGTGTATATCAGTATGTAGTGTCTCTGCTTTAAAGAGTCCTCTCCTGCTGATGTTCAGGTGTATATCAGTATGTAGTGTCTCTACTTTAAAGAGTCCTCTCCTGCTGATGTTCAGGTGTATATCAGTATGTAGTAAGGGCTCTGCTTTAAAGAGTTCCTCTCCTGCTGATGTTCAGGTGTATATCAGTATGTAGTGTCTCTACTTTAAAGAGTCCTCTCCTGCTGATGTTCAGGTGTATATCAGTATGTATGTCTCTACTTTAAAGAGTCCTCTCCTGCTGATGTTCAGGTTTGTATATCAGTATGTAGTGTCTCTACTTTAAAAGTTTCCTGCTGATGTTCAGGTGTATATCAGTATGTAGTGTCTCTACTTTAAAGAGTCCTCTCCTGCTGATGTTCAGGTGTATATCAGTATGTAGTGTCTCTACTTTAAAGAGTCCTCTCCTGCTGATGCTCAGGTGTATATCAGTATGTACTGGGACATGTCTCCATGCTTTAATGTTCAAAAAGCTCTTTATATTTATCATACTGCCCTCTTTTCACCCTCTGTCTGAAACCAGAGCCCAGCCCATTATTAACGGTTTTGATACCTTAGATGATAAATCATGATTTGAACCACATTAGGGATTGTGTAGCCTCTCTGTGAATTGAAGCATGATGACCTAACGCCTGTCTGTGTTTGTGGAAATCGAGCATGTGTGCATGAGCAGGCAAAGACAAGGTGGAGGTCACCCATTGGTTGTTTACCCAGAGGAAATGAGGCAGAAAACAGCATTAACTTCATTCTCCTCGTCTCTCATTCTACACCTCCCCTTTCCTCCCGTCCATTTTCTATCAAGGAGACGGCAATTAGGCGTCTTTGTTCTTGGCCGTTAGTCTCTGACAGAAGGATTTAAAAGTGTGTGAAAGGTGGCAAACACGTTTTTTTTAATAAAAGACCTGCTCAAAGTCCTGTCAGCTAAAACGACCCATTAAAGAAGTGGGGAGCAGGGGAAATGCTTTTTCCAAATTGAACGGTTGGATTTACAGTCGGTTTAACGCCGCTGACCCCTAACACGCTAATGTTTGGTTCGTGTCATCAGCCGTCCCTCCCCATCTTTTATCACCTCCATTGTCGAGCTATCTATTTAATTGAAAGAAGTTAATTGAATGAAAATGATCAACTAAGCTTGTATTAATATTGCTAATGGAACTTTCTTCTTGGCCATGTTTGGAGAAAGATGTCACGCCGGAGTTTGGGAAAGGCACATTAAGGCTTGCACTTAACCCGATGGGCTAATTAAGGAATGCTTATTCATTCCCAGAGTCAAAGGGGGTAGATCTGCTAAAAAACCCATCGCCACGCGCCTCTTACAACATTTAGCACTCGCCATTATTGCCGACTCCACTGCGATCGGCGTGGAGATTGATCGCCGTTCTATGAAAATGACTTGGAGTGTTTCGATTGATATAATCTAGCCTGGGTATTATATGGAAATGGGACCGGCTGTAACTGTTATGACAGAATTAACAGCTCCTTTAACGAATACTCACACAATGACATGCATGAGGTTATATAGACGCAAATAGCCTTAGCAACAGCGGTCGAAAAGGAGGCAGAAACCTTTAAGTATACGAGCTACTTTGAGGCCTAATGCCACTACCTTTGTACTTCTAACTGTGTAAGATTTTGCAAGACGTGTAACAGAGTATTTTTTCAATTTAGTGTTGCTACGAGTACTTCCTCATTCAAGGATGCAGCCCAAAGTGCGTTACAGAATAAGTTGAGATGCAGAAAAACATGACGATGAATTAAAATAAGTAAATGATAACAGAACAATTTAAAAAAAGGTCCAGAGATCCCCAAATATACTTTGATGATTGTGTATAGATTTGAAATCTGGGCTACTACAATTTCTAAAGCCATATTGTAGGTGTTGCATCTAATTAGTAGTGTGTGTGTGGTGTGTGGTGTGTGGTGTGTGTGTGGTGTGTGTGTGTGGTGTGTGTGGTGTGTGTGTGTCAGCTTGATGAATCACACCTGGATCATTTTCATTGAATGAAATTATGTGAATAACACACGTTAGCTTTGTGTGTGTGTGTTTTTACTTTAAACATCTCACCTTGAACAGCTGCACCCAGCAATGAATGTGTTCGAATAAGTAAATGATCACAAAACAATAAAACAATGGAATAAAGATAACGTTAAAAGTAACCCCAGATATCTTGTGCGATACCTTAGGAACTCCCCAAAGAAAGGGAGGCATTTCAGTATCGTTCTGGGTCAAAGCCGGTCTAATCTTTGATGGTAAAAGGACGTTTTTGCCACCTTGTGTATTCACCAGTCATCTGTAGTGTGTGTGTGTGTGTGTGTGTGTGTGTGTGTGTGTGTCTTTAACATCTCACCTTGAACAGCTGCACCCAGCGTTTCTGCTCCGCTAGGATCCTCTGCTGCACCGCCGTGTTTGTCTTCACTCCGACGCTGCGGAAAGCGGCCACGTATTCCTCTCGATATCCTGTTTTAGTTTCGGGATAAGCCAGCTTGATGATACCCAGGCAGGCGTCCCTCAGACAGCGAGACAGAGACACCAGCTCCAGCAGGCTGAAGGGCATCATGGAGGACTGAGTCTGACCTGTGGAGAGGGAGGATCATTATCTTTCACTGATATTGATTTCCACATTTACACACGGCGGCACGACAGCGCGTGGCGGCTGAAAACAACCCACAGTGAATATATACTGGTGTGTGTGTGGCCTATAAGTGGTGGAATATAACACATTAGATTTAGTCAAGTGCTCTAAAAAGGTACAATTTTGAGGTACTTGTACTTACCTGAATATTACTTCTTTATACGTCTACTTTTCTACATTTTAGAAGCCAATATTGTACCTTTTACTCCCCTCCATTGTGGAGGCCGGTGCAGTCTCTGATGTTGATATCAATCTTAGGTTATGATCTCCAGCAGCGATATATAAAGCATTTCAAATTAGCTCCACTTTGCTAATCCACCAAGGCTTTTGTACGCAGGACTTTTACTTGAAGTTCTTCCACCTCGGTTGCAATCATACCTACATGACGTCCCTTTACATTTCATATATTTGCATGAACAGAGCATTAATGAAAAGCTATAGGCTGCAATACAAAGGTACGTGCAATCACAACTTAAAATCCAGATAAAAAGCTTAAAAATTATACAATTTTGATAGCGCCTTTCAAGGGACCCAAGGCCACTTTACATGCTGTTAACAAACAAACAAGTAAGGCAAATAATAAAGTAAAAATTAAATTTAAAAAGTTCCCTACCTTCCATCTCATGTCCGAAGAACTCGCTGTCGTGCACGGAGATGAGCGAGTGGCTGAAGAGCGAGCTGAACAGATAGAAGAGGGGAATGATCCGGTTCGAGTCCTCGAACGACATCGGAGACCCTCGAGAGATCAGCTGCAGCAGCGGCACCATGGAGCTGAGGAGGAGGAAACAGACAGGAAATTAGATGAAGAAGTATGGAGGTACAGAGGCTGCCAGAAGCACTCAATTCACCGTCAGAAAACGTACACATATCACATTTTGTTTTTATGGCAAATCCACATGTTTTAACAGTATGTTTTCAATAAGTATAAATGCAGAAGTACTCAACCCCTACACATAGAGACACTAGAATAAGAGTCTAAATGAACTTCAATATCAGCCTGAGCTGAGGGGGTGGGGGATGAGATGAAGTATGAGGTACCAAAAGTACTCAATCCCCCTTCAAACTTATCAGATTTGTCTTGATGAATATACAAATTAAAATGTAGTAAAAGATGCCACTTTCACACATGTTAAACCCTTACACATTAGTATACAGTAGAGCCATCTTATGCTACGATAACAGCCTAAAAGGTGGGGGGGGGGGCAGACAGGAAATTAGATGAAGAAGTATGAGGTACAGTGGCTTCCAAAAGTACTCAATTCCCCTTCAAACTTATCAGATTTGTCTAGATTACAAATGATTTTTTATCAGTATTTTGATGGCAAATCCATGTTTTAACCGTATATATTCAAGGGCGTAAGTATAAGTGCATAAGTACTCAACCCCTACACATAATTAGCATATGGTAGAGCCATCTATTCTAGCATAATAAGCCTTTTAACCAACTTTCCACACAGGCAACGCAGCCTCCTCTTACTCACCTTTGATCCAACATTGCACACGAGGATATCCACGTACTTGTATATTATTTTGCATTATTACTTTTCCTATTGTATGCATGTCTTGATCTCTAACCTCCATAAAGTGCTCTTTAGTTTAATTTCCACAGCCTGACTGAGGGCCAGAGTTTGGATATGAAATATTAAACAGAACAGCAAGTGTGATCGTTTTCAAGGGGGTTGAATACTCTTTTTTAGGCTGAACCTAGATTAGATACATTTGCCAATAATCAGCTTACCCGGTGATCATTTTTGTCGTCATGGTGATTATCAGGTGCCAGAGATGCCTCAGGAAGCGTGCGTTGAAAGCTAAACTGTACAGAAGTCTGCAGAAAAAACAGAGAAAGGTAAAACACTTAAGATTAAAACATTTATTTTCAGTTAAAGAGCCATGACACAATCAGCGTGATCACCGTAAAACGACTTTCCGTCAATCTGTCTGCCTCTCAGACTGTTAACGTTGGCCTGTTAACAGAAGGACACGAGTTAAAGTGAAGGGGAAATAAATGAGACCAACATTTCCCTCGTAGAATTTTCTTGCCCTTTCTCTCGTCTTTTTAAAACCTTGCGAGGTCCGAAAGGAGATGAAATGAGCCATTAAGCTTTATTTAGGCGAGGCACCTTCCATTAGTAAACTAGTTGCTGGCGAGGGTCATAAACAGGCTTCCTGCTGGAGCCCCATTTAACTTAATGGGAAGGAGGGGAGCAACACAATGGAGGACGAAAGGGTGGAGGAGGAGGGGAAGAATGGCCCTCGTCGTGACCCCAGAGCTCCAGAAATGCTTCCACACTCGCAGTGAATTACATGATAACACAGAGAATAGCTAACGAACCTCAATGGCTGTGGCACCGAGGTGTGAAGCTGCTCTTTGTTCAAGTGTGTGTGTCCTCTTTTCACACAGAGGGGGACAGTCATGTGGCTAAGTAAGCTAAAGAGGGGTTAAACAAAGTGGCGCATATAATGTTTTTTAAGAGTGACACCGATAAGGATGCTTGCCTTTAATAGGGGAGGCGTATTCTCGGGAGAGCAGAGGAGCAAAGGTCAGGGGGAGGAGACGGAAAGATATTCAGTTTCAGAAATTGTACTTTTGTCTCGGGGGGCTTTAGAGTTTATACGGGATAAGAATAAGACACCGTCTGTCCTTAGACCCTCGCATCGTGCAAGGAAAAACTCCCAAAGAAACCTCACAGTCAACGGGGAAAGAATTGAATAAACCTGGGGTAGAGAAACAGAGGAAGATGCCGCTCCAGGTGGATGTCAACGGTATGTGTGAGTGTGTGTGTGTGTGTGTGTGTGTGTGTGTGTGTGTGTGTGGTGTGTGTGTGTGTGTGTGTGTGTGTGTTGCATCTCAATGTCAACGCTCAGAATCCCATTCGATCTGCTGAGACCAAAGTCCCAAATATCACAAATACTACTTTTGTCTCAGGGGGATTTACAGGATATGAAAATAAAAATAAGTAAAAATGGAATAAACCTGGGGTAGAGGTGGATGTCAACGGTAGTAAAGTGAGCGTCAAGCAAGCTGCTCTTTGTTAAAGTGTGAGTGTATGCGTGTGTGTGTGTGTGTGTGGGTGTCCGTGTGTGTGTTGCATCTCAATGTCAACGCTCAAAACCCCATTCAATCTGCTGAGACCAAAGTCCCAAAGTGGGATTGAGCATTAGGAGCAGAGTGTCAGACAAGCCTGGGTACGCCTTGAGAAATGGTTTCAGGCCGAGCGCGCACCATCTGTCACGACCACAAGGCTCCGGAGAGAAGCTCATAACAAGTGGAGCGGGGTGTTTGATTGAAATGGGAAACAAAGCACTAAAATGCCAGCTGACACGCTGATTTACGGCCCGAGAGAAAGAAAAACAAACCCCCATTTCAATCACGGAATGAACCGCTAATAAACAAAGTCAGGGCCCGTTCGTGTGTGTGTGTGTGTGTGTGTGTGTGTGTAAAAAAGTGAAGCACTTGTGTTGAAATGCGCTGTGTAAATAAACCTGCCTTTCCTAATGCTGTTGTATAATTTTATAAAATAAAAAGTGTGTGTGTGTGTGTGTGTGTAAATCACGCCTGGATCATTTCATTTCGCAGCAATGAAAGGATCATTTCTGTGAATAACACACGTTAGATTTTGTATTTGAAGAAGCTTGTTTTCCAACCCGTTTGTTTTGCAGCAACACGCCCATTCTCTCACGACAACACTTAAAATCACGGCTACTGTTCGAAAGCAAATGAAGGACTTTCATCGGAGCGAGCCCCGTTAGCAGCAGAGTGCTACGTCGGCTAAGAGTGACATTACACCAAATATAAGAAAAGCACTAAACAATTAAAAGGGAAATGACACCGTAGTCACTTCAACACACTTAAGACAATTAGCAAACCAATCAGAAATCCATTTAGCTTCCAAATCCTTTAACAGCTTCTTAGAAAAAATACATTTTACATATTTATTAAAAAGGAAGCGTGCCTGGATGCCCGGGCAGCCTCTCTCTTCTTTTATTTTTTTGCTGTACGAGCAGTAAATCAAGGCAGGGATGCAATTTGCTCCCCTTAGCCTCTTGTAAAGCTATCCCGTCCACTCCTGCAGTGATTAATCTTTCTCAGTGAGCTAATTATTTTGTACAGATATCCGATAATGATGGAAGACGAAGGGCAGGATTTATGGTAAAAGCGAAGAGAAGGAGGAAGCCGTAAAAAATTAAGGGGAATGAGGCAGACGGGGAGATTCCTCTAAATCTGTTAGCTGGGTTTTATCACAGAGGAATTCAGGTTTGTATTTTTGTATTTATACACGTTTAATCCCTTTAGCTACTTCTCAGATGTGGATGAATGATGTGAAATCTAACCAAGTGTTGAATCAGACTTTAGTTCCACCTGGAGTAAATCCACCAGCTACCCTGCAGTCTACAAAGTACTTCAAACTAGCTGCACCTTCACCAGCTACCCTGCAGTCTACAAAGCCATTCAGACTAGCTGCACCTTCACCAGCTACCCTGCAGTCTACAAAGCCATTCCGACTAGCTGCACCTTCACCAGCTACCCTGCAGTCTACAAAGCCATTCAGACTACCTGCACCTTCACCAGCTACCCTGCAGTCTACAAAGCCATTCAGACTAGCTGCACCTTCACTAGCTACCCTGCAGTCTACAAAGCCATTCAGACTAGCTGCACCTTCACCAGCTTTGAGAACACTTTCATGATCAATCATTATAAAACATATCATATATATTATTCTGAAATGGACCAATCTGCACAACGAATACTTTCACTGTCTTTCACTATATTTTGATGAGAATACTTTCCTACTTTCACTTGAGGAACATTTTGAATGCAGTACTTTTACTGTAACAGAGTATTCCTACACTCTGGTACTTCTACTTTTACTCAAGTACAAGACCTGAGTACTTCTACTGTTACTCAAGTAGAAGATCTGAGTACTTCTACTTTTACTCAAGTACAAGACCTGAGTACTTCTACTTTTACTCAAGTACAAGATCTGAGTACTTCTACTTTTACTCAAGTACAAGATCTGAGTACTTCTACTTTTACTCAAGTACAAGATCTGAGTACTTCTACTACAAGATCTGAGTACTTCTACTACAAGATCTGAGTACTTCTACTTTTACTCAAGAACAACATCTGAGTTTTTCTACTTTTACTCAAGTACAAGATCTGATTACTTCTACTTTTACTCAAGAACAAGATCTGAGTACTTCTACTTTTACTCAAGTACAAGATCTGAGTACTTCTACTACAAGATCTGAGTACTTCTACTACAAGATCTGAGTACTTCTACTTTTACTCAAGAACAACATCTGAGTTTTTCTACTTTTACTCAAGTACAAGATCTGAGTACTTCTACTTTTACTAAATACAAGATCTGAGTACTTCTACTTTCACTCAAGAACAAGATCTGGGTACTTCTACTTTTACTACAAGATCCGAGTACTTCTACTTTTACTCAAGTACAATATCTGAGTGCTTCTACTTGTACACAAGTACAAGATCTGAGTACTTCTACTACAAGATCTGAGTTCTTCTACTTTCACTCAAGAACAAGATCTGAGTACTTCTACTTTTAGTAAAGATCTGAGTACTTCTACTTTTACTATAAGATCGGAGTACTTCTACTTTTACTATAAGATCGGAGTACTTCTACTTTTACTCAAGTACAAGATCTGAGTACTTCTACTTTTACTCGAGTACAAGATCTGAGTACTTCTACTTGTTCTCAAGTACAAGATCTGAGTACTTCTACTTTTACTCAAGTACAAGATCTGAGTACTTCTACTTTTACTCAAGTACAAGATCTGAGTACTTCTACTTTTACTCAAGAACAAGATCTGAGTACTTCTACTTTTACTCAAGTACAAGATCTGAGTACTTCTACTTTTACTGAAGAACGTTTCGTAGTACTCCCTGCGCAGAACTAATAATTAACTGGAGCAGGTTGCCACAGTCTGGATAACCTCCCGTCACTCAGTCCTCCGCCTCCTCCCCTCACTCCACCTCTGACATCCTGGCCCTAATGTAATCAACCTGAGAATGGGGATGGGATGGGATGGGGGGGGTGGGGGGGGGGGGGGGGGGAGTGACAGATTCCCTGACATCCCGTTTCCTCCGCCGGTTGTAAATGCCAGGGGGCGAAGAGCACAGATAACTGGCTGCCTCGCTGCACCGTTATTTACATTCCTGCTTACAGCGCAGAAACACACGAACACACAGTTTCCCCTCAATCAGGCGGGGGTGTAAACAACGCTCTCTGAAAGGAGAGGGGACTCTGACAGGACGAGCTAAATGTTATGATGGGAGATAAAAATGAAAGACGCTGTTATATTTGTTGTGTGTCGATTTAAAAAACACCTGTTTTTCATATGTATACACACATGGTTAAGGTTTGGAGGTAGGATTTTAATATCCAGGTCCGAAATAATAATACAATATCAACAATTTTAATAAAGAAGAAATTGGAAAAGTATAAAAAACAAATTGAATGTAATAGTAGAACATTCAGTTCAGTTTTTCCAGTAGATTTGTCTACAATTCTAATTTATTCTTTAGATTAATATTTATCTTTCCTACTATTGATATGTATATGTTTTTGGGATGAAGCTGACCTGCTCTGTTGTGATTGGTCAACCAATGACTGGATGTGTCAGAACTTTCTCCAATTAAACAAAGATAAAACTGGGTGGGACTTTCGGAAACAGTTCTAAATTGGTTTGAATCCTACTTAAAGGACAGAAACAACTTTGTTTCTATCGGTAAATACACATCTAAGTTGACAAATATGACATGTGGGGTACCTCAAGGCTCCATCTTGGGGCCTCTTCTCTTTAATGTCTACATGCTACCACTGGCTCAGATAATGAAGAACAACAAAATAAGTTACCATAGCTATACAGATGACACACACATTTACGTAACAGTTTCACCAGGAGACTATGCTCCAATTCAAACACTGAGTAAGTGCATTGAACAAATCAATGACTGGATGTGTCAGAACTTTCTCCAATTAAACAAAGATAAAACTGAGGTAACGGTTTTTGGAGCCAAGGCAGAACGTATAGAAGTTAGCGCTGAGCTTCAGTCTGCAATGTTCAAAACAACAGATAAAGCCAGAAATCTAGGTGTAGTCATGGACTCTGACCTGAGTTTCAACAGTCACATTAAAACAGTTACTAAATCAGCCTACTATCACCTAAAGAATATATCTAGGATTAAAAGACTAATGTCACAGCAGGATTTGGAAAATCTTGCCCATGCTTTTATCTTCAGTAGACTACTGCAATGGTGTCTTCACAGGTCTCACTAAAAAATCTATTAGGAAGCTGCAGCTGATTCAGAACGCCGCTGCTCGAGTCCTCACTAACACTAAGAAAGTGGATCACATCACTCCTGTTCTGAAGTCTTTACACTGGCTTCCTGTGTGTCAAAGAATAGATTTCAAAATACTGCTGCTGGTTTATAAAGCTTTGAATGGTTTAGGCCCAAAATACATTTGTGACCTCCTGCTAAATGATGAACCATCCAGATCTCTCAGGTCTTCAGGGACTGGTCAGCTTTCTGTCCCCAGAGTCAGAGCTAAACATGGAGAAGCAGCGTTCAGTTATTACGCTCCATCTGGAACAAACTCCCAGAAACCTGCAGGTCCGCTGCAACTCTGACTACTTTGAAATCCAGCAAGAAGACTTTTCTTTTTGTCGCTGCTTTTAATTTAACTATTCATATCTTAGACTGCACTGTAACTTTTTTCCATGTATTTTTTCTTTTAATGTTTATTTTATTAGCTTTTCTTTTTAATGACTGATTTTAAATGCCATTGTCTTAATGTTTTTCGTTTTTTGTAAAGCACTTTGAAAGGTGCTATATAAATAAACTTGCCTTGCCTTGCCTTGCTTAAAGATGTCCCGCCCCCTTAGCCTCACGTACAATGTGTTGGAGCGCTGGCCAATAGCAGCAACCGTCTTTATATACGCATACACATATCTATACACTGTACACATCTTTCTACGGCATACCATCCAACCTCCTCAATAAACTCCAGCATATCCAGAACTCTGCTGCCCGCCTCCTCACCCACACCCGCTCCCGAGACCACATCACTCCCGTCCTCCAGAACCTCCACTGGCTCCCCGTCCGTCAAAGAATCAACTTCAAAGTCCTCCTCATTACCCACAAAGCCCTCAACAATCAGGCCCCCCCCTACCTCACAGACTTGCTGCACCACCACGCCCCTTCCCGCTGCCTCCGCTCATCAGAAGCCAACCTCCTATCCATCCCCACCCGCACCAATCACCGGACCTGGGGGGACAGAGCCTTCTCCATCGCTGCCCCCTCCCTCTGGAACTCACTCCCCCAACCCATCAGAGACTGCACTGACCTCACCACCTTCAAAAAACTTACAAAAACTCACCTCTTCAATCTGGCTTTTAATGTGTGATTGTTTACTATATATTTATTTGTTGTTCCTTCCTTTTCCCTTCACTATATCTGTAAAGCGTCTTTGAGCACCTGTAAAAGCGCTAACAAATTAAATCTATTATTATTATATTATTATTATTATTATCTAAATGTACACACATGCTTCAGGTTTGGAGGTAGGGTTTTAACACTGTCATTTCCAGGGTTGAAATAATAATACCATGCCAAATAAGGAAAGGGAAAACCCCAAAAGCACATTAGGGCCTTTTTAATAATAGCTCTTTATCCTGTGTGTGTCTCTTACCTGACTTTTGGCACCATGAGGCGGTGTTGAACCATGAGTGTGTGACAGATGGACGCCATCATGGTGAAAACCTCCTCGCTGGCAGAGTCTCTCCATACGAGGTTCAGCAGAGCGTTGGTCTGGTGCTTCGTGTCTAACTTGTGAACACACTCCTCTGTGATCAGCTGCACTGAGATCCTGCTGTCATCCTGATGGAGAGAGGAGAGAAGAATAAGAAGACGTACTTTATTAATCTCTCACAGGGAAATCTCTTCCTGCTGTCATCCTGATGGAGAGAGGGAAAACACAGGAGTTGGAATTTGGGGGAAAACCACAAACTACTTTTACTCAAGAACAAGATCTGAGTACTTCTACTTTTACTCAAGATCTGAGTACTTCTACTTTTACTCAAGAACAAGATCTGAGTACTTCAACTTTTACTCAAGTACAAGATCTGAGTACTTCTATTTTTACTCAAGTACAAGATCTGAGTACTTCAACTTTTACTCAAGAACAAGATCTGAGTACTTCAACTTTTACTCAAGTACAAGATCTGAGTACTTCTACTTTTACTCAAGAACAAGATCTGAGTACTTCTACTTTTACTCAAGAACAAGATCTGAGTACTTCAACTTTTACTCAAGTACAAGATCTGAGGGCTTCTACTTTTATTCAAGTACAAGATCTGAGTACTTCTACTTTTTCTCAAGAACAAGATCTGAGTACTTCTACTTTTACTCAAGTACAAGACCTGAGTACTTCTACTTTTACTCAAGTACAAGATCTGAGTACTTCTACTTTTTCTCAAGAACAAGATCTGAGTACTTCTACTTTTACTCAAGTACAAGACCTGAGTACTTCTACTTTTACTCAAGTACAAGATCTGAGTACTTCTACTTTTACTCAAGTACAAGATCTGAGTACTTCTACTTTACAAAAAAAACGTTACATCTTTTTATTTTATGAAGTGAAAAACGAGCTTGTTTTTCAACCCGAATTCACGCTTGTTTTGCAGCAACATGATCATTATCTCTGTGTGTGTGTGTGTGTGTGTGTGTGTGTGTGTGTGTGTGTGTGTGTGTGTGTGTGTGTCCCACCTGCTTGGTTTTCGGATGGATGCCGGTGTCGTCGTCCTCTGAGTCGCTGCTGACCTCAGGTCTGCCGCTGCTCTCTGACACCGGCAGCAGAGGAAGCAGAGACTGCAGAGCGCGGAGATACAGCAGGAGACCCTCCTCTGAGAGAGAGCCTGAAACACAAAGATGTCACAATCACTCTTCACACCAACTTACTTCAGGTAGTTTCATCCCACGGGCCATAAGACTGGTAAACACCTGAACTTATGAAACAACATCCATAACAATCATCTGTTTGCATCTTAAAAAAATCTATTTCTATTTACTTTGTATCTGTGTTATTGTGTTGCTCTGCTGGAGGACCCTAATATGTTCATTGACATATCTACACTGCAGCTAAGTACGAATGACAATAAAGGCCTTGAATCTTGAAAGGTATATAAAGCACTGGGAAAGGTGCAGAACTCCATTCCCAGTCACATCCGAAACAAATCTCTCAAAACTCACTTATTCACTTTCAAACTCTGATCAACAACAACAACTACCGTTTCTGTTCTGATTTCATGAACAGCGTCTGAGCATTAGGAAAAGCACTACGAAAATCCAATATATTATTATTATTATAATATGGAGGTAGAGTTCTCTCGAAGGCGAAGTCCCTCCCTTTCCCCATGGGACCTTATTTCAGAAAAAGTATGTATTGAAGTCAATGGAGAGAGAAAGATTACCTTTCCATCCCGTTTGAATTCTGCCACGAATTACACACATCAATTTAAAAGATAATTTTGCAAGTCAAACTAATTAAAATGTGTCGTCAAACTGAGAAGTAACACTTTGTTTATGTGAAACCGCTCAATGAACTACATCTCCCATCTCGCACCACACACCCAGACGGTCGTCACGTTGGAACATTTCACTTCTTTCTTTCAGAACGAGGCGGAAAGTATTAAACGAGGTGGAAATCACTGCAAGTCTGGGCACGTTGAGAGCTGTGCACACACACACGGGGAGTTAGTCGGTTCCTAAGAGCCAGCATGCGGGACCGGGACTCTGGGAGTTGTAGTCTTTCTAGTTGCGTGTTTTTCATCGTCTTATATTTCAACAGTTTTACGACAAACTGTGACTTTTTTGACTTGGAAATAATTTTTTAAGATTGACAAACATCATATGTGTAATTCGTGGCACAATTCAAACGGGATCGAGAGATAATCTTTCCCTCTCCATTGATTTCAATACATACTTTTTCTGAAATAAGGTCCCATGGGGCGGAAGTATACGGGCGGGACTTCGCCACTCTATAGTATTTGTGTGAACAGATAAATAATGTGTGTGTAAATGTGTAATCCAAAAATGTAAAAAATTATTTGTAAACAGACAAAAAAAAAAACCCACCTAGGCGGTTCTCCCCCGCAGAAAGGACGAAGTAAAACACCCAGGGTGCTCGACTCTGTGCCGATGAAGACGAGCTGATGGTCTGCAGGGAACTGAGGAAGGCTTCGAAGGGAAAAGAGAGACGGACATCGGAAAGAGCCGGGATGAAGAAGTGAAAGATCTGCTCGGTGAACGGAGAAGAGATGAACTCCTCGGTGAAGGCTGCGAAAACAAACTGCCTGCAGGAAGACCACACACACACACACAACACACACAACACACACACACACACACACACACACACACACACACACACACACACACACACACACACACACACACACACACACACACACACACACACACACACACACCACAACACACACACACACACACACACACACACACCACACCACACACACACACACACACACACACACAACACACACACACACACACACACACACACACACACACACACACCACACACACACACACACACACACACACACACACACACACACACACACACACACACACACACACACACACACACACACACACACACACACACACACACACACACACACACACACACACACACACTTTAGCTCGTGTGCATGTGATGATAAAACCTTTGAATTTGAATCAACAAAATGTAGATTCATTCATGCATGATGATTCTGAGATACGGGATTGTCCCACTCTCAATAGTTTTAAACAATGGTTGAGAATCAAACAGACGTGCGATCACGGCTAAATGCACTTTAATACCGGGGTATCTCCTCTGGCACTTTATGCATCGATGCTATATTGTATTACGCGATTTTGGTGCAGTGGGTTAGAGCGTTGATCATCAGATCGTTGGTGAACTCCAGGTCGAAACCCGACTCGGCCGCCACTGCGTCAGGCCGTTGTGTCCTTGGGCAAGACACTTCACCCGAATGTGTGTGTGTGTGTGTGTGTGTGTGTGTGTGGCCTAGCATTACTATACTTGTGGGGACCTAAATCTGTTTACACAGTCATGTGTGGGGACTCGCCTCCCTTATGGGGACAAATTGGAGGTCCCCATAAGGGGATCATTCATTTTAGGGTGAAGACTTGGTTAGGGTTATGGTTAGGCATGCGTTGGTTAAGGTTACGATAAGTCTCCAGGAAATGCATGTAAGTCAATGTAATGTCCCCTGAAGTGATGTATACATGGTATGTGTGTGTGTGTGTGTGTGTGTGTGTGTGTGTGTGTGTGTGTGTGTGTGTGTGTGTGTGTGTGTGTGTGTGTACTTGGGTATTCTACTCTTACTGACTGCTATGTTTGACGTGAGGGACTGCGGATGGAAAGCAGCTCAAAGCTAAATCCGGCATATTTACACTTCATGTTTTAAGTGTTCGTTAAAGGTGGGGTAGGTAATTCACTTCAGGAACACTTGTTGTTATATTCCATGGAATGCTCTTAACATCCCGATAGCAATGAATACATTAAATGCTTTGACAATAAATACATTAAAAAATATCATCAGTGGACGCCGTGGCGCTGTAGAAAGCACGACCAATCATCTGAGCCGGCTAAAGTAACTGGATGGCCTACCTGCCTGTCAGCCTTCCATCTGTGCCCTCATTGGTCATGTGCGCGTTCGTGTGTTGGAGGAGGGGCTCTGTGAGGAAGCCTGAAGGAAGGGGCCGATTGGTTCCGGCTGCGTGTTTTCAAATTCTAGCGCACTCGAGCTGCTTTCTCCTTTCTTACCTACCCTACCTTTCATGTGCAATGTCCCTGCCGAATAAACAAATGATATAATGATATACTCAAACCCAGAACCCTGTCAGTTCACACAGAAATGAGAGGTGTTTCCCAACATCCCTCTGCTTTCTCCAGTCTGTAGTCTGCAAACAGAGCTGCTTTGTGACTCACATCTGGAGGGGCTCGAGTCAGATAATTAGCTGTCGGTGTGTACACAAAGTTCCTCTCACTCCCGCCTGGCTTTTCTTCAAAGAACAAAAGAAGTGCTTGTCGTTTGTTATTAAGAATGTCCTAAACGGAGGGCACACGGTGAGATGTTTTTGCACCGTGGCGAGCACAGAGTCTGGTGGTCTTTTATGGCTCGTTGTAAATTGGTCTCTGGAGCAATTAAGGACTCCACTATTGACTAGAGGAGACAACAGACCTGCTGCAGTTGGTCTGATACCTTTAATGGATGATGTTTGAGAGAATGCACCCGGGACAAAGACTCTCCTCTCGTGCTGTGAGGACCTCTTTCCTCAACATTCCCCACGAATCACCTTTAATGTGCAGACATGTTTAAAAGCTAATTCAAAAGCTATCTTTTTAACATGGCTTTTCATTTTGGTTAACGTTCAATTCTCACTGGTATCATCGTCCATGTTTTACTGTATTTCTTAAACTTAATTCCTTTTGGCCTCCTCCAGAGGAACGTCACGGAAGATTAGATCGTGACGTGAAGTCAAAGATCGTGCTGGTGGACAATTAAAAAGACACTAATGCAATGTCCAAATATTATTACTATAACATTTGGTAAATAAACAGACCTGTAACGGACGGTATCTTAGAGAGCGCCCCCGGGACAAAGACTCTCCTCGTGATCTTTCCACTCGAAAAGCAGCAACACCACTAACTTTCAAACGAATCCGTATCATCCTCAAAACTTATATTCCTTCCTCATAATGAGGAACGTCACACTGGAAGAAGGTTAAGAATAGTGCTGCACACTTCATAGAATTGCAATAAGCACAATCCCCAAATCGCAGTAAGTGCAACATTTGGTAACGGCTAAATAAACAGACCTGCTGCAGTTGGTCTTATATTATATCTTATATATCGTTTAATGGTATCTGAGAGAATGCACCCGGGACAAAGACCTTTTCTCGCATTGTATTCCTTTGTTTGTTTAATATTTTAGCTTTTTAATGACTGTTTTTTAATGTATTTAAATGCCATTTTACAATGTGTTTCTGCTGCACTATTTCTTAATGCTCTTAACGGTTTGTTTGTTTGTGTTAAGCACTTGGAATTCCCTTATATAAAATGCTATGTAATCACATCACAAAGGCATTTTCAACGAAAGATAATCTCAACTAGTCCTTTTTTCGTGCAGCCCTAGTTGGATAAATAGATCAAGCCTGTTGCTCATGTATGACAGTAAGTAGAATGTGGTGCTGTACCTTGCGCCTGTTGTGCAGGAGGAGTAGTTAAAGTGCAGAGGTTTCAGGATGTGCTCCAGCAGAGTCGTTGCCATTGGGATCGACGGAGCGTCGCTGTACTCCAGACTGGAGGGGAGTCTGTGATTCACTAGAATAAACAGAGACTTGTAGTAGCCTGAGGGGGATACAGATTTAAAAAAGCATGTTTAGACCACAGAGTATTTCATAACACATCAACTCAGGTAATTACACACTTTAGAGCAATCTGTTAGAAGCAAGGAGTGTCTAATTTGTGTTATAAGATGATATAAGGCGATTTAAAGAGGCCCCATTATGCTCATTTTAAGGTGAATATTATGTGCTTCTACTGTGAAGGATTTTAGCCTCTGCAGACCATTTACATGCACACAAACCTATATGACACAACCTACGTGGAAAACCACAAAAAAAGCATACTAAGAAAATAGAAAAAGGAGAAGCAATGACAAGAATATAAACAATTTATCGGTAACACATATTCACCATCAACTAGTTGCTAACTAACATTAGAGCCAAACTACGATCTTATTAGTGAACATAGAAATACCTGATTCCAAGTTATTTTGACACAATTATAATAATTATAATATTGGGAGGGATGAAACCCTCTTTAATGGTTACACATGCAGAGCACACAGTGACATGTGTTCTCTGCTTTTAACCCATCCTAGCACCAGGAGTCTAGGGGGTTGTCCGGTGCCTTGCTCACGGGCACCAGGGCAGGGCAGGAGGTGAGCTGGGACCTCTCCAAGTAGCAGTCCACATTCCATATTTTAGGTCTGGTCGGGGATTTGAACCGGAGACCCTACGGCTCACAGTCCAAGCCCCTACTGACTGAGCCACTTGTAGTTTCATGTCTTGTTACATGATGGGAGGGGAACTATTCTGCTGCATATTGAGCATATTTAGACCGTCTCATGTACAACAACTTCCTTACGTACAATAAACAAGAACTAATCAGAGGGAAACACTCAACTAATGGCTTGTAGAATATGGTCATGTAGAACAAGGCATTGATAAGTGTTTTATATACTGACTAATGAAGAGTCAAGATACTGCTAACAAACAACTAGTTGATGGTGAATTGATGCACCTTAATATAAAGTGTTATCTTTAAGAAGCTCTCCAGTTTGCATGTTAATAAAGATGTAACACTGCGGTTGACATAGTGCCGAAAACGTGTGTAAACATTTCCAACCATTGGTCTAGAAATGAGTCATACGTGTGGTTTTATGTCAACACTATTAGATGTACTTGATATACTGTATATACTCATGATCCAGTCAGAACAGGAAGTACCCATTTAAAGATAAAAGTAGTCAAACACACTTCAGACTAATTGCTATTTGGCACACATTCACAATCTCTAAACAAGCCTCAATGTTTGACGATTAAGCCTCGGAAAGTTTATTGTGTCTACGCTGGAAGGAGTTTATTTGACTCACCTGTTTGTACCATATAGTGCAAAATCTGCTCCAGTAAAGAAGCTACATAGTTAGCGTCTGGAACAACGGGAAGATAGGTTTTCTCTGATGAAAAAATGTCTAGCATCCGCATGGGGACTGTCACGTTTAAACTGTCGTCCCTGCAGTTCTGTAGGAGCCTGTGGGGACACAAAGAGGGATTCATATATAGAGCCCGCATAGAGCAGCTTCAAATATGCATCCATTGTTCCTTTCTTTACCTGCAGCAGAAGCCTAAGATCCTCTTGATCTGAAACATACATGTCTGTCTCTGTGGGCCCACCAGCAGCTTCACAAACTGACTGCTGAGTTTCACCAGATTCTGGCACAACCATATCTGTAGGAACACAAAGACACAGGACGTGTAAGATCGATCGATCAATATAAGCTTAGTCCATTAGTCCATTGGCTTTTGGATCAAACCATTAAAAACACACATTCACTTTGAGTACTGTCAGTCAAACCGGATCAGAACCAAAGCCACAGTCTTGATGGAGAAGAGCTGCTGACTGTTTCTCATCATAAATATCATCTTTTAAACTTCAAACTTTATTCCTGCTTATTTAGTCAAGAAAACACATTTGTAGGTAGGGATGGGTACCGAGCCCCGGGGCCGAGTTATTAAAGACCGTGGTGCCGTTAAGCTCCGACGTTATCGGTACTGGAGACATCTAAAACATATCTCATCTGTATTATCGCTACACACACATTATATCGCAGTTTTAGTGTCGCCAGCTCCGTTTCTAACACGCAGAAAGACTGCAAAGTGCGACTATGATTATTTTAGTATTTTTGATCTTTTCAATCCAGACGAGAGATCTCTCTCTCCCGTCTGTGTGCGAGGGGGCGGTTTACACACAGCTGCTACATGCAGCAACACACACACACACACACACGCAGCTGCTACATGCAGCAACACACACACACACACGGAGGAGATGGCGGAAAGAACGCGCTCCGAGGTGGTTAAACTTTACCCGTCTCGATGCTCGTTACCTAAAGTGCAATAAGAGTTTAGCATGTCAGGGCGGCAACACGAGCAATTTGTCTAAACATTTAGCAAAAGCGCTCCACATCCAGACGGAGGAATGCACCGGGTTCCACTGTCTCTCTAGCAGCTCTGTAGCCCCATCCACGAGGAACGGTTCCACGTCAGGTGTTCTGTATGCTAGCAGCAACACACCGAGTTAACTCAATGATACAAACATGGGTTAATGATTAGAGGAAACTGAGTTATTTAGTTTGTTAAAGTTTCAGCTGTTCTGTTAACAGTTCTGTCATCACATTATTTAATACCATTTGTTAAAACACTGTTGTTTCTTTTGATGTGAAATATTATTTATTTAATTTAAATAGAAAGCAATGTTAGTTTTATTCACAATTAGTTTACCTTATTTTTTTTCTCCAAAAGAACCGTTAAAAACCGGACCGAGAAGCGGTATCGATAAAAACCTTAGCGATACCCATCCCTACTTGTAACTAAGATTTAGGGTCTTCACTTTGGAGCACCCCTGGATGTGGATCATTCCAATTTACACCTTAGATAGTTCATAGCATCACAATAAATAATCAAGTTAAAAAAGGGGATGAATGTATTTTAGACCTCTGGGTTTCATCGTGCAGATTCTCACCAATCGATGTGCGTCCACGCTCTGTCTGTAGAAAAATATGAGTTGTCTGGATAAGAGGCAGAGGTTCGGGCCGTCCAGGGCGCGCTGAGTTCCCCCCCCCTGCGCCTGGATCACACACTCATCAAACCTGGCCCTCTGGATGGCATACTGAGGAGGAGGAGGAAGAGGAGGAGGAGGAGGAGGAGGAGGAGATTTTAAATTGGCAAAAACACTTTATTTACATATTTAACAATTGTACATATACTTCAAATAAAGTGCTTCATTGTGCAAATAAGCGATTTACTTAAAATCAAACTATCTAATAAAAACGTGTGTAAGAGCAATTCGTCATTAACTACTGAATAAACAATGTCTTGGTAGCAGCAGCACCAGCGCTGTTTAAGTGTCTAGATCCCAATGTGTTCATAAAACCTGTGCCGTTACACAGCCAGTGTGTTGTTGCCTCTTTTCTCCACTCGGTCCTGAGAGGACGTTTAGGAGCCACTTCCCCTTCTTACTGCAACAGCACTTTCTGATCCCCTGCCATCAAACTTCAATATGTCCAAAACTCAGCTGCCCGCTTGCTCGCCTCCACCCGACGCTCTGACCACATCACCCCTATCCTCCATGACCTCCACCCGACGCTCTGACCACATCACCCCTATCCTCCATGACCTCCACCCGACGCTCCGACCACATCACCCCTATACTCCATGACCTCCACCCGACGCTCTGACCACATCACCCCTATCCTCCATGACCTCCACCCGACGCTCTGACCACATCACCCCTATCCTCCATGACCTCCACCCGACGCTCTGACCACATCACCCCTATCCTCCATGACCTCCACCCGACGCTCCGACCACATCACCCCTATACTCCATGACCTCCACCCGATACTCCGACCACATCACCCCTATCCTCCATGACCTCCACCCGACCACATCACCCCTATCCTCCATGACCTCCACCCGACCACATCACCCCTATCCTCCATGACCTCCACCCGACGGTTCGACCACATCACCCATATCCTCCATGACCTCCACCCGACGCTCCGACCACATCACCCCTATCCTCCATGACCTCCACCCGACGCTCCGACCACATCACCCCTATCCTCCATGACCTCCACCCGACGCTCCGACCACATCACCCCTATCCTCCATGACCTCCACCCGACGCTCCGACCACATCACCCCCTATCCTCCATGACCTCCACCCGACGCTCCGACCACATCACCCCTATCCTCCATGACCTCCACCCGACCACATCACCCCTATCCTCCATGACCTCCACCCGACGCTCCGACCACATCACCCCTATCCTCCATGACCTCCACCCGACCACATCACCCCTATCCTCCATGACCTCCACCCGACGCTCCGACCACATCACCCCTATCCTCCATGACCTCCACTGGCTCCCCATCAAACACCACTTTGACCTTAACATATTACTTTTCACTTTCAAAGCCCTCAACAACCTTGCCCCCCCCACCTCTGTGACCTCATCCAACGACACACCCCCACCCGTCGCCTCAGGTCTGCTGAAGCTAAGCTACTGCAGCCCATCAGGTCAAAGCTCCGGACCTGGGGGGACAGGGTCTTCACAGCAGCCCCCCCTTACTCTGGAACCCCCTCCCCAGCCACGTCAGATCCGCCAACACTCTTCAAACAATCCCTCAAAACTCACCTTTTCACTCTTGCCTTCAACTCCTAACCCCTCGCCCTTATTCCTCCTAGCTTAGCACTTTCTACTGTTGTTGTTCTTTTGTTTTACTTGCTTGTAATGTATTATTATGACTGGAAGACAAAGGTTGGATTTGATCAACTTTTCCTGGGCGTGTCTTTACAGATAACACACGCTCAAATGTTTTATGAATAGGAAGAATAAAAGCCCGTGAAACAGGACTGAGGTGGGGATTTGTACACATGAAGCCAAGGCAGTAATTGGCTGTTTGGACATGTTGTTATTCGCTAACACACACGCTAAAGATACTAGAGTATTTCTGTGAAGATTGAAGATTCAACTTATTGTCATTACGTCGTACAGGTTCTATGTAACGAAACGGTTTCTCTGCATTTGACCCATCCAGTGTGCTGCCATTACGAACAGCGCCCGGGGAGCAGTGTAGGGAACGGTGCCTTGCTCAGGGACACCTTGGTAGCACTTGGTCTTTCCGGGACTTGAACTGGTGACCTTCCAGTTGCCAAGCCAAATCCCGACTTCGCCACCACCGCCCTGTTTATGGGCGTGTTTATGGAAGCTATCGGAGCTCCAAAACAACTTATAACACGTATCTTAGTTTCGACAAAGACATATCTAATAGCCCGTTTCACTATTATTTTGAATAGTACACATTTGACAAAACACAGCTAATCATTTGTTTACGGTTTGCCCTCTGCTGCCACACAGAGTCATTGGGGGCATTTTATAGAAGTAACACAATTCAGGCTCACGATAGTCAGTATTTAACAGCCCTAATGTTAGTTGCTTACAATGTAATAACATCTTTAAAAACATGTCTGTGTAATGTTTGCAGACTCACCTGTCGTTTCAAGTCATGGTAGCCACGTATGTAGGACTGAATGATAATAGCATTCTTCAGTCGCTTTCTTTCATCCTAAAATGTGAAAGACACAACGCGTTGAAAAACATACAATATAATATTACATGTTTGGGGTGCATGCATATTCAATTAACTTGATACTGTAAATTAGTATATGTAAAAGTGCATTTTTCAAACCTCTCTTTTCCTTCTTTCTTCTTGCGTGCGGTGCAGCAGAGACGATTTCTCCTCCTGCAAAACAAAAGAGAACTTGACACCACTTACAATACAATAACGTGATTATTGCTAAGCACCTACATGTAAGGAATATGTCTACATGTATGTAAAGAACAGCTAGCATGTTGTCAGTAGTTTGCAACCCAGTATTTGCCCACTATCTTCCCCAACAGGAGTGAAATGACACTTACCTTTTTACTCGCTCCTCCAAGTGAAACATTGGGTCTTGTCTTGAAAACTCCCTCAAAGCTAAACATTGTTAGATCTTTACCATCGACTGATTCAGAGGTCGCCTTCTGAAAGAGAAAATGAAACACAAGTCCTGATTGAATACCCATTTATGGAGCAGACAGGGGAACTAGATACGAAGTTAGACAATTGTAATACACCTGTAAACACCTGTGAAGTACACTTGTATTACTGTCACACTATTGTATACAGGCTACACTACTCTATTTATTAAAAGGCTGTTATTTGAACTTTTAATATGTTTAGATGCCTGTTAATGAGCATTTTTGCTTTGTTTAGCTATTTACTTTTGCTGGTACAATGTACATTTCTCTCCGTTGGATAAATAAAGTACGTCTGCTTATGACATTAGTTCTAAATGGTGATACAATAGTTAGCTAGCCGGTATATTAGCTAATGACTCAGCAGCTGACATGATCTAAAACCTGCTTTTTAACCTCATCTCACTCAAATTATCAACGCAGACACTACATACAAACATATGTATTGATAATATATCGCTGTATTTATTCACACATTTGTTAGAAACGTAATGTTTGTTGACGTTAGCATTGAAGCTAGTTAGCATAGCAGCTAAAACCGGCTAACTTTAACTAATTTACAACGTTTTTCTTCCTTTTTCCTTTACATACTGGTTCATTAGAAGCGTGTATTACCTGTGAGTGTTGGATACAGGAGTGAAACGGGCAGCATATGTGTGTAAGAGGCAGTTAATCCAAAGTCTTCTTTTCCTCTGGAAATCAACACAACACAGGGGAACAGCCGACAGAGCTGCTTCCAGTTCCGGCCATATCAGCGATGTGATTGGTCAAAAGTCATGTCAATCACATCTGAGGCTAAAGCCCGCCTCCTATCTAGATGTATTGAGAAGGTTCCGAGACTCTACATTGTTATTGTATGATAAATGAGTGGTTTAATACATAAATAAAAGCACTCAAATAATGTAAAATAGTACAATTAAGTAAATAAAATGAAGTCATATCACAGTTGATACAAAATAATCGTATTACAAGGTCGAGTAGCTGTTATAAATCAGTACAGGGAGATGGCGTTTGCCTTTTTCACGGGTGTGTAAATGTTCAAATGTCCATTATTCTGAGGATTTGTAGAACTTTAATAAACCTACATGTAAATACAATTGCTCCATGTTGAACCCTAATCACTTATTTACTTATAACTTTGGTTCTAACTATTGCAAATGGAGGATAAGCGATCAGGAGCTTCTTTACTGGTGCAGATTGACTACAGATAAATAAACCAGTATAATACACCTTAAATAACAACATCCTTCCAGACTGAGGCAAAACAGTTATATCCCAGTGTCACACATACATTGCTCATGCTAATTAGGTCATCCAAACTCTGCTGTATATAGGATTCAAGTAAATATGAATATATTACTGCTTAATTTCATGTTTAAATAAGTAGTTAATTGTATTATATTTGTTGTTTTTACAATACCTTATAATAATCGGCACCTTCTTGAGTTCTTGAGTGGATGAACGGGTAATAACATAATTGGGGTCGGGTTTTGGCTTAGCGAGCTAACTTCAGGGACAACTCTGGGTTTCCGGTCCTACGACGCTGGTTCGCTTCTTATCGGGCTAGATCTCCATGGTAACTTATCGTTAGCCTAATAGCATAATTGCCCAAGTCATATTTGAATGTTTTTGGAAAACAAGGAAAAGTGCCCTGCAAAAATGCCTAAGTCAAAGCGATGACTTAGGCAGATAGTGATTTTGGACTCTAAAATGCATTCTGATAGGCTGTGGACATAGGCAATAAGGCAGGGTGATGCAGCAGTGGTAGGAGAGTAAAGTTAGGCAGATATCACAATTTGGCCAAAAAATGACTTAGGCAATTATGCTATTAGGCTAACGTTATGTTCCAGGACAATAGATCAAGTCAGTGAAAGCACCGCCTGCTGACCAATCAGAGCTCAGTGTGCAGAGTTTGCCGTTGCAGGAAAGACGGCCAGCAAAAATCACCGACTGTGTGAACGTGAACATTAATAGAATATCACCTCCTCTCACTTAAGCAACACATTAAGTTGACTCGAGTAATGTAAATGTAATTAAAGTCAGATGGTGTCTTCGGGGCAGTGATATCATAAACCTGTTAATGTACGCATTCAAACACTTGTTCTGGTCCCAGCTGTGTTCACCTTGCAGCTGCAGCTCTGTGGCTTTGATCCTGGATCAAGTGTTTAAGTCATGGATGTTTAAAGTTTAACTTCTTCATGTGTCTAATATTATAGTTCACTTTTCATTCAGGAAGTATGACGCTGCGCTGTCAGTGCGCTTTGTTTGTGATTGGTCGAATGCTCCAAATACCACCCTGAAGGTGAGCCTACTAGATAGGACACTGCTGGCTTGAGTGATCCACTTAACCCGCGTCGTAGGACCGTTTAACGAGAGCGCGTTTGTTTTGGATTAGGCCAACCGGCTAACTCAAACATATCCAGGTTATGTTGAACCGGCTTCGTCGTATACAGGCCTAAGGTCGCATGGTGAACAAACAAACAAGATGAGGACACAAAAGAGGAGACGAGAGAAGAGAGATGAGGACAATAATATTAGGAGACGTGAATATCTCCATTCAAAGCGTATATTGATAACACTTATAACATGGCACCCCGTGTGTTACATATCGAAATGTTCAGGGCAGTCTCTGGTCTTGCTATAAATGCAAATGGTTCACCTTAGAGCAGTGGTTCTCAACTGGTCAGGCCTCGGGACCCACTTTTTACTTGGTCAATACATCGCGACCCAACATTTTGAAGCACTCAAATCTATTTAACAAAAAATCGTGCTGTAATATATACGCTTTTCAGCATACAATATTAATAAAAGTGAAGTACAGTGCATATATCCCTTATATCCTTTCACAGAACTAAAGTATGCTTTTAAAAAAGGTTTAATGATGGAATCAAAGCTGAACTGTATAAAAAGGCACATGCTGAAAACCCAAGCCCAGCAGGAGATTTTTAGAAATACTAACATAAACTATGCATTCTGGTACACTGAGAAGAAAATAAATAAATCTACTACTACATATTAATAATATTTTATGCCATTCTTTGTTTTTCACTTTGTTCTGACATCTTGCTGCGAGAAGAGCAAAGAGGAGAGAGTCTGTGTGACTTACTTTAAATTGTGGGTAAGGGTAGATAGCCCCCATTGTTCTGTGACCTGTCAATCATCAGACCGGGGGTCATATTTCATTATGTGTTCATTTCTATCTGGAGTACCCATGGATGTATAAAGAAGAGTTCTACCGCTAAGTTATTCTCCGTGGGGACTTCCGGCAACAATCGTTATTCTGATTGGCCAGAAGACTAGAACAAACATCAGCAAAGATATTTTATTGAGAAGATGATCACCACGTGACAGAAGTTTTCAAAACCGTCTATGGTCTCCGGTACTTCCAGTCCAACGCCGACTGCATGCACAGCGTTAGAACATCGGGCCTTCAAAATAAAAGTTTGACTTTTTCCTCCAAAAAGAAAAAAAAAATTCCAATTTCTTTTTCTTCACTCACACATCCGCGACCCACTCGAAACGGGTCCGCGACCCACTTTCTTTTGGGTCGCGACCCACCAGTTGAGAACCACTGCCTTAGAGCACTGTGTGGTGAGATAAGCTCTAAAGCTGAACATTTGACATCTTCAAAACTCTTGTGAAAACACAAATGTACACATGTCATCCAATTTGTTTGGTGTTTTAGATTTCGTTACCAAAGTCATAGGATCACAAAAGTAGTGAAATATTTGAATTACACTGTATGTAAATGTGTAATTCATGTCTAAAATTAAACAAATTAAATTGAGTAAAATAGGTGTTTATCACTACTTTCAGGGACCGAGATAAGAGGTTTTCTCAGCTGAGAGAGACTGATATATATATATGTCTTCCTAATGATCTCACATTGACTCTGATATTAAGACAGATAAATGATTATGATCCACAAATGTTTTTAAAAGCAGTTTCCTGGAAGAAGCCATGAGGTATTTATGATATTAGAAGGGGTCCCTTTAAATTGCCTTTTCATAATGAACACATTTACCCAGGGTAATTAATATATAAACCCTCCCGATTTGTCACTTTGATTTGTATTTTAGTTAATTGTGAAAGTAATTACAGAGTCTTCCGTTTCCATCCGGTTCCTTATTAATTCCCTCTCCCCTGGATGTGATGAAAAGGAACCATAAATCCTGCTGATCGGTGAAGGCCAATACTAAATGGCTCCATATTTCACTTCTGCTTTAATAGAAATATTCATGCGGGGCCCTTAATGAAATTAAACCCACGGGACAAGAGGCTGTTACAATAATCACAGCAGCTGAGAAAACCTCTAAATGATTGGAGGAATGCGTAATAACGCGAGGTTTGGCAACAAAAAAATACGTTTATTTAGGAGCGGTATTTTTCTGCCATATTGGCTCCAGCTTTCACATAAAAAAAAAATCATTATAAATAAATAAAGATGGACAGATATAAATATGTGTTGAAATGCAAGAAATTGAGCCTTTTTCATTTGGTAGTGAAGTACATTTACTTAAGTAGGATTTGGGGGTACTTGTACTTTAATAATAAGCTATGATATATAATTATAGGTGCAGAATATACAAAGCAATTAAATTACATCCACTGTTAGTCCGGATATTAAATGGCAGACAGTACCTTTTCTTGGTACTAGTATATTTTGATGCCAATTCTTACCTTACATTTTACACTGTATTTCTACTCTTCCTCACAGAGCCCCTTCTCCAACACACACGAACGCGCACATGACCAATGAGGGCACGAGATAAATTAGTGCACAGATGGAAGGCTGACAGGCAGGTAGGCCATCCAGTTACTTTAGCCAGGTCAGATGATTGGTCGAGCTTTCTACAGAACCACGGCTTCCACTGATGAAATATATGTATTTATTGTCAAAGCATTTCATGTGTTCATTGCTATCGGGATAGAGCATTCCATGGAATATAACAACAAGTGTTTCTGAAGTGAATTACCTACCCCACCTTTAACACGATGTGGGTACTAATAAATAAGCCAATTATAGGTGAAAATACCCAGAAGTACAAAGCAATTCAATTAGATCCACTTTTAGTCATAATCCGGATATTGGGCTTTTTTCTTTGGTAGGCCTACTAAGTATATTTTGATGCAAACTCTTATGTACTTTGACTTACATTTTACACTGTATTTCTACTCGTACTTAAGTAAAATAGCTGAGTACTTCTTCCAAAACTGTCTAAATGATTGGAGAAATGCGTAGTAACACTCCACCATCCACGTCATCAAAAATATGTGTTAATGCCATATCTGCTCTTCCATGCATACACATGGAGGCTTTTGGGAGTGTTACAAAATGGACGATGTCATATTTGCACCGTTTCTCCATAAATTAGTGCCCAAAGAACACATATTAGTGAATGAACTCTCTGTGTCTCTTCCTTTCTTCTTTTTAGTTTGTATCCCCCACTATCCCTCGCAGCAGACTCACATCAATCTCTCCGTTATCATTCTGTAATTGCTCTTGATCATCAAGGTCCACAATTAAATGACGATCCGTTACTCTGAATCCACCCGGTGACTTGTTGATTTCCCCCGAGCAAATAAACGTCCTGCTTCTCTGATGAATTGACAAAAACTAATCAGCTTTATTGGTAGACAGGTTAAGGGCAAACGGGTGTCAATAATTCTCATTTTGACCTCCTCTATCCATTAACTTTAAGTGGCTTATTAGACCCGGAGCGCACAGGCCTATTATCTTCATCTCCTCGTCACACTTTCAATTACTACCTTTTTCTGCGGCTCGTTGACTCAATCCGCGGGAATTTGACTTATTTTGACAGCCAAGCTTTTCTAGGAGGAAGAAAATCAAGTTGCATTTTAAGAGGTTGATTTAAAACAATGTTACTATTTTACATTTGCTTTTTCTAGCGTTTGAATCTATTCAATTACTACTTTGTGTTGCAGCTTTCTGGCTCGATCCGCGAGACTTATTTTGACTGCAATGCTTTTCAGGGAGGAGGAAAACCCACTTACAAAACATAACAAATGAGTCCAGTCTGTCACACTTTCAAGTATACCTTTATTTTCTGCTTCTCGATGGCACACTCCGACTTATTTGGACAGCCAAGCTTCCATTGCAGGAGGAACATCCAGTTACACGCGTCCAGAGGGTGGATTATATTATATTATTATTATATTATTTTATTGAATGTTTTTTAAGTTGTATTCCATGCATCTGCAAAACAAACGCTGCTGATGCATGCTGTTGGAGGCAGGGGTTAATCAATTCTGTTGTATGGCTCCATAAGAGGCCAGTCTGTCACCTTGAGAGGCAGCGACAGAAGGAGCTTTCACTTCAATTTCCCTGTTGGCCTCTCCGGCTCAAGATGGTCCTTTTACGCACAAACCAAAGGCTCTTTATCTTATGTGTCATCTAAATTCAAAAAGGGGAAACGAGCCTGAGAGCTTTACGCTTTTATTGTGGTGTAAACATTCGTGTGGTAAGGGTTAGTTTATTTAATATTCCCTATGTGTTAATAACAAGTCGTTTTTCAGGTTTAAAACATTTCTCTTTGAGCTCCAAGATGTGGTTTAAATTCAAGGAAATTCCGGGTTTAGATAATAAGCAATACGAGGAAATCCTCTGCACGTATAATGCATATTTTTATATCAACAAAATACACATTTGTTCTCTTTTATAAGCCTGTAGAGTGTGCTGTCGATGCTAAATCATCTCCTGCTAAATAAGTCATGAACATTAAAGCAATCAGCACAAATGCAAGTCAATGCAATATATGAAAATACTGCACTACCCGTATCAACACTGTGTAGAATATACTGTTTACTACCGTCTTCCTGCCGCGTTTCACTTTCTACTGGCTTCGATTCATTTTTTATAATGTTTTTATACTTGGATTGAGACATTATTATTATTAGGTTTTAATTCTTGATGAATGTGTGCTTGCTACTTTGCTAAAGATTGTTTTTATTCTGTCTGTATGGTCTCCGATCTGATTCTTCTACTCCATAAGTCCCGTGGTAATGAATTCATTTTCCTGTAATAATAGCGATATTATTTCCGGCGCGGTGGCTGATGGGACATCCCCCTGCAGACGGCTGCACCAATCACCTCCCTTCTGCAGGCACTAAGTGTCACGTGGAGCTGCTCTCTCACACTCCGGACCACATCATAACTTTGGAGAGGTGGGAAAACACCAGTCTTCTTCTTCTCCTCCTCAGTTTCCAGCAGGACGCACAGATGGAGAAATCTAAAAATTTCCGCATCGACGCGCTTTTGGCAGTCGATTCTCCCAAAGTGCAGACTTCTCCTCTGGCTCTGGTAACTTCCCTGTCTTCCTCTTCCTCCCTCTCCATCCCCACGTCTGGTTCCATGGACTCTTTACGCGCAGACTCTTTACGCACAGAAACGCCGTCTCCACCGAGGATTTCAAGCTGCGGATTGATCCCCAAACCTGGTTTCCTGAACAGTCCGCACAGTATGCTCGGATTACACCATCAAGGCACCGGAGGAATCCCCACCCAGGCTCTGTACGGACACCCCATGTACAGCTACTCTGCTGCGGCTCTAGCAGGCCAACACCCCGCCCTGTCCTACTCTTATCCATCCCATCATCACCACAGCGACCCCATCAAACTGACCGCGAGCACCTTCCAGCTGGACCACTGGCTGCGCGTGTCCACGGCCGGGATGATGCTGCCCAAAATGTCCGACTTTAACTGTGAGTATGAGTACAGGCCTGTTTTAGACTCTTAAACGGTGTGATTGCACCCAAACAGTCAGATGCATGTGCCATCATTTAGCGAATATAGTAGATATTAACACAGCTTCTGTTCTGGTGTTTTTTCACCACCACTAAATCAAATAGTATAAATACATCTGGTTATGTTTGGGCGACCCAGGCTGATCCAAGTATTAGTCTGCTCTATGTGTCAAAATGTTGTAGCTCTAAAAATAATGAGGTATTAAGAAAGCTGAAGTTATCGTTTAGGAAAAGGAAAATATTTCTTATTTCTGCACAAAATGTCCAGCTGGCCTTATTTTTAGCCCCTAAAACGATGTGAAAAGATTGATTTAAGTGTCTCATTGTTGCTAATATCTCTAGCTACTAAGACAGCTGTTTTTATTCAAAAGGCAGATATTTCTGTTGCTTTAAAAATACGATGTTCTTTATTTATGGTGCTTCCCTCACAAAGGATGATGGTCATGGAGGAACTCAAATGGATAGATGGATTGTTTTATTAGAGGATGCTCTGGTCCTTTTTTTTAACCCTCAACTAAATCAAATAATATAAATACATCTTTCGTTAATTTAGGCAACCAAAGCTGATCTAAAAATATCTGATAACACCCCAACAAATGTGCCATACCCTCCTAATAAATACCTCTAAGGAATAACTAAATTAAGACCGCTTCTGTTCCTGCTATTTGTTATTTTGCTGATGATTATTTCCCACACACATGATGCTGTTCTGAATGCAGAGGCTGTCAGAGTGATGGGTTTTCAGAGAGGAACTAAAATGGACAGATAATGGACAGTGGGAAAGTGTCATCAGAGTGTGAAACCCACAGCGACCTGCGATCCCTCTCAGAGACTGCCTGCTTGTTTCTGCGATCCCTCTCAGAGACTGCCTGCTTGTTTCTGCTCCTTCTAACAGATTTGTTCCAAATAGAGAAGCAAATAGCTCCGACATTCAGAAGAGGACCTTGTTGCTTTAGCTGGGAACACAGAGGATCAGATTATCACACAACAACAGAGAGGTGTCCATGTATCCGCCTGCAACACGTCTTCGTTTTCAGTCATTCGTTTTGCACATAAATCTCCTTTTTAGATGCATTTAATGCTGGAATTAATGCAAAATAAAGGTTTTAAATTGATGTTATTCTGCCTTTCTTGCAACTCAGGCGCAGTCAAAACATCTGTTCATTATTTTGTTATTAATCATAAGCAGGCTTTTCCTACATCTCCTCGTTTAGATGCATTTTACGGCACACATGTATGAATAAAGAAGTACTTTTTAGCATTATATTGATGTTATTCTATCTTTCTTGCAGCTCAGGCGCAGTCAAAACATCTGTGATTATTTCTGTTATCCATCATTAGCAGGCTTTTCGTTTTCCACATCTCCAAGATGCATTTACGGCACACATGCATGAACAAACAAGTACTTTTAAGGTATTATATTGATGTCTTTCTTTCCTTCTTGCAGCCCAGGCGCAGAATAACTTGCTTGGTAAGTGCAGAAGACCCAGAACTGCTTTTACCAGTCAGCAGCTGCTGGAGCTGGAGCATCAATTCAAGCTGAATAAGTACCTGTCACGACCGAAGCGCTTTGAAGTGGCGACCTCCCTCATGCTGACAGAAACTCAGGTAATTTACTGCAACTCTGACTCATTTCAAAACATCTCACCTGACCGCCCTCCCTTTTTAGAAACTGTTTAAAAAAAAAATGCACTTCAGCTCAATTTTCTGGAAGTAATTTAGAAGCTATAATTATGTTTCTTTGTCTTGATGGAAATACAGCCGTCTTTCTATTGCTGCCTATTTTCCTTTGATTTAATGTATTTTTAAATTACATATGAACATATTACATACCTTTGTAAATAAATGTTTTCAGTGTAGGATTATTTAAACACCGCGGAGGTTAATGTCAGCTGGACTGTCGACCTTTACGCACAGGTGGCTTCCTTCTACAAACCACACAACAAAAGGGTTTCAATCAGCGATAACACCTTACAGCTCTACCTTCATATATTATGTTGCTGCTAACACGGGGACCAGTAAAGGTCCATCCATCTTATACCACACAGTAAACGTAATGTGTCTTATTTGGTTCTTTGCGGGAAACTCTCATGTTGACATTTACGCGTATTTACGCACAGGTAGCCTCGTTTGTTTAAACGACTGAAACTAAATTATATTTATTTTCCTCAGGTTAAAATCTGGTTCCAGAACAGACGTATGAAGTGGAAGCGGAGCAAGAAGGCCAAGGAACAGGCGGCTCAGGAGGCCGAGAAGCAGAAAGGAGGAAAAGGAGGCCAGGACAAATCCGAGGGAACGGATAAGTCGGACTATAAGAGCAAGACGGACACAAAAAACGGAAGAATCAGAGACTTTAGAGACAGTGACGACGACGAGGGGGACACCTTCCTGTACAACTCGTCAGACTGCTCCTCAGAGGACGAGGCGAATCACACCAGTGATATCAGTCCGCAGCCTTGAAGCTTGGGGAAAACGTGGAGATTTGTAATGACTGTGGGGGGGGGGGTTTCGCTATAAAAAAAAATGCATGCAATCCAACCTCTGATCACTTCCTTGGAGCATTTGTTTGTCATGAAAAAATAGGTCAAGAATATAAGATCATTGTGTCATAAAGCAGCAGATTTAGGGTTTATTTCAGGAGCATCTCCACTGTAAACTGTTGCATGGCTTCAATGCAAACTGCTGTGGTTCAGTAACAACTCACAGCTCATACAGTCAAAAATCATTTGTCTTTATTTGTTCCTTGTGGTGTTCCGTAGCTGAAAAACAATGTTATGTTTATTTTTCTACACTGTATTTATAAATCCCAGTGCATGCTAAATTATTGTTTAGCGTCTCTCATGGTGCAGAAACAATGTGAAATAAAATGTTTTTATATAAAAACTCATGCAATTTCAGCGCAAGATTTTTTAAATGTTTTAAGAGAAAGTAGTCCCTTTGATTTACGGTGTGCTGCAGCGCGGAGGCACACCGAGGGTCGTGTTTTCCGCCTCGCTCTGACAGGTGGGGTCATGGGAATCTCTGTTAATAGGCTGTCGGATCTGTGCAAACGGTCAGAGAGAGCAAACAGCGGACTGAGAGGAAACATTTCACACCACTATAGCAATGGCTGCTGGCGTTAATAAAGCTGTGAGTCGGCCAGGGGGAAACTCTGCGGCACAGGAACCACTAAACTTAATTTAGAATAGAATAGAATCCTTTATTGTCATTATACAGGTAGAATGAGATGAGTGGAGCTACTCCTTTGTTTTCAGGAGAAGACAACAAACATGCATACTTCAATATGCAGATCAAGTTAAAGTGCAGGAATATATCGGTTTACAAATAAATGTTTGTATATATATTGTGTTAAGCCTGGATACAAACACATTTAAGTTTTATTTATACGAGCAGATTTAGATAATATTCTATATGTGTAGTTGAGACCAGTCTTCGGTCTTGAGACCACTTTTCAAGGGCCTTGGTCTTGACTACAACACTATCTTATAATAACCCCAAAGCCTAAAGGTTTTGTATCCAGTGGAGGAAGAATACTCAGATCGTATATGTACGGTGGCCTACAGGTGCAAACGCATTATAAACACTTCCATCAGGAGAAACCGCAGCTTCAGAAACGATGCGAATATAAAAACACATCTTCACCAACTTCACGATAAGTTCCCAGCTTTTAGAAGACATTCACAAACTAGCGTCACTTTTGAATGTCCCCTGGTTTTAAGCTCTATTTTCACTACTTCATTTTTGCAGTGCTTTTTAGTAAACACTGTGGTGACCACCTGTAACACTGGGACATAATTCATACATGGAACTACAGTGGGGGGTATTGTTCCCACACGGACATATGTGTTCTTATCTGTATATACTGTGTCCTCCTCCTTTTCTCTCTCTCTTGTTGTCCCGGGCTGCGACCCGACAACACCTCCTCATTAAAGTACCCTTTTGCACCTTCAATGCACCGCCTCCGACTCCCATATCTCCTGGCACTATATTGGTGACTCTGACGTGAATTGAGAGGCACTCGCGCATGTTTCTGAAGATGAGACAGAGAGGTTCGATGAGGAAGAGGTGATGTCTCACAGCAGGACCTTCTGTGTCCGGGGTAAGAAGCCGAACATGGCAAAAGGAACTCCGGTTCCTTTCTCGAAATGCCGGGGATTTTTTGGAGACGTCCGTGGCTGCCACCGGCACGCGGACTGAGGCTCGGTGCGTGCTCCGCAGATGGCTGGAGACGTTGCTCGCCGTTCCCGCATCGGGGGGACGATGCACGACCTGCTGGGTCGACCAGCAACCCCATGGCTACCTCATGGGGCTGTTTCTCCGGGGCGTGCGGCTGCACGTCCCAGCGGCGCTAGCTAACCACGACTAGCAGCTATCCACGTGGGGCTAACGACGGCTAGCAGCTACCGATGGCTGCCAGATAATAATAATAATAATAATAATGCATTACATTTTTTATTAGAGCGCTTTTACAGGTGCTCAAAGCGCTTTACAAGTACACATTACACATATTAGACATGTAAGAGTCATTACTGCGGACAATACCCACAGGAGCAAATGCGGGTAAAGTGTCTTGCCCAAGGACACAACGGCCTGACGCAGTGGCGGCCGAGGTTAGCTGCTAACGGTTAGCTGCTAACGGCTAGCTGCTAACGGCTATTTCGCCCACCTGTTTTTGACCGTGGACAGTACGGCCCTTTTTGAGCTTTTTCTGGTGCCTGAGAGGAGGTTCGACCATGTCTGGTCGTCCTCGTGTGGACACTCTCACCTGTTTCACCACCTCGACGGCGGCTTCAGACGCCACTCACGCTCATCGACGCCTGGGTGGTGCACTCCTGGACCCCGTCTCGCCTCGGCGGTTTCGGACGTCCCCATGCCTTCACCGGCCCGTGGGTGGCGCGCTCCGGGACCCTGCCTGGCCTCTTCCCTCGCCTCGACGGTTTCGGACGTCCCCATGCCTTCACCGGCCCGTGGGTGGCGCGCTCCGGGACCTGTCTGGCCTCTTCCTTCGCCTCGGCGGTTTCGGACGTCCCCATGTTTTCATCGGCCCGTGGGTGGCGCGCTTCGGGACCCTGCCTGGCCTCTCCTCTTACCGCGGCTCACGGTTCATCTCGACGGCGGCTCCGGACGGCGCCCCGTCTGGCCTCTCCCCTGTCCACGGCTCCTTCCTCCCGGGGATGCTGCTCCTGCCCCCCGGGGACCCGGCTCTTTCCCCCCGAGGACTTTGTGCCCGCTGCCGTTGTGCCCTCGCCTGCGGCCGGGCAGCGCTCCTCCCTGCTGGGGACCGCCAGGATGTTCGCGCCGTCCCCGCCTCGCAGCACTGCGGCCCCCTTACGACGCCTACTGCGGCCCCGTTCCGGCCCGTCTTCCACCCCCGGTGAGGATGCCCTCGCCCTCGTTAGGGCCCCTACCCTCCCCTGCGGCCCCCTTCCGACGGCCCGTTCCATGGCCCGGCCCCACCCTCCTCGGACCCTGTGGTGCTTCCTCCCGGACGCGAGGATTTTTTTTTGCCCTGTTTGAATTCTGGGGGGGCTTGTGTGGTGACCACCTGTAACACTGGGACATAATTCATACATGGAACTACAGTGGGGGGTATTGTTCCCACACGGACATATGTGTTCTTATCTGTATATACTGTGTCCTCCTCCTTTTCTCTCTCTCTTGTTGTCCCGGGCTGCGACCCGACAACACCTCCTCATTAAAGTACCCTTTTGCACCTTCAATGCACCGCCTCCGACTCCCATATCTCCTGGCACTATAACACTGTGTTTCAAGCTACACCACCGTATATCATTCAGGAAAAGTGCAACAGTCTTAGCAGCCAAATATATTTTAATTCTGAAAGTACTGAATATCCAATATGTCGCTGGTTTGAAATCAGTGATGCATTCAGGTGACTGTCCTTTTTATTCTGCAGCCTGTAAAGGTCAGGTATTTCCATCCAGTACATTTTATTAGTTGATTTAACTTGATCAAAGATAAAACTGAGGTAACGGTTTTTGAAGCCAAGGCAGAACGTATAGAAGTTAGCGCTGAGCTTCAGTCTGCAATGTTCAAAACAACAGAGCCAGAAATCTAGGTGTAGTCATGGACTCTGACCTGAGTTTCAACAGTCACATTAAAACAGTTACTAAATCAGCCTACTATCACCTAAAGAACATATCTAGGATTAAAAGACTAATGTCACAGCAGGATTTGGAAAATCTTGTCCATGCTTTTATCTTCAGTAGACTGGACTACTGCAATGGTGTCTTCACAGGCCCCACTAAAACATCTATTAGAAAGCTGCAGCTGATTCAGAACGCCGCTGCTCGAGTCCTCACTAACACTAAGAAAGTGGATCACATCACTCCTGTTCTGAAGTCTTTACACTGGCTTCCTGTGTGTCAAAGAATAGATTTCAAAATACTGCTGCTGGTTTATAAAGCTTTGAATGGTTTAGGCCCAAAATACATTTGTGAGCTCCTGCTAAATGATGAAGCATCCAGATCTCTCAGGTCTTCAGGGACTGGTCAGCTTTCTGTCCCCAGAGTCAGAGCTAAACATGGAGAAGCAGCGTTCAGTTATTATGCTCCATCTGGAACAAACTCCCAGAAACCTGCAGGTCCGCTGCAACTCTGACTACTTTCAAATCCAGCAAGAAGACTTTTCTCTTTGTCGCTGCTTTTAATTGAACTATTCACATCTTAAACTGCACTGTATCTTTTATCCATGTATTTCTTCTTTTAATGTTTCTTTTATTAGCTTTTCTTTTTAATGATTTTAAATGCCCTTTTCTTAATGTCTTTCATTTTTTGTAAAGCACTTTGAATTGCTTTGTGTTGAAAGGTGCTCTATAAATAAACTCATGTTGTGGAGTCAAACTACAAAGTGGCATAACATGGAATTACTTAAGTACGAATATCTCTAAATTGTACTTAACTACAGTACACTGTTTATCCAAATATACACCTTAATGTGGACTTTTGACTTACATTTTGTTACGTTTTTAAATATCAAAAAGGCATTTATTTAAAAAAAAGGAACTATGTGAATTGAGTTATTCACTTCCTCAAAAGCGAACACAACATCCCACCAGCCTCATTTTCCTACCGACACACAGCGTTATTTATTCAGTGCTATCTAATGACCTTTCTCTATTTTTAGGCACCGTCTGACAATGTGACTGAGCTTTTAAGGCCAGTTGAATACCTCAAACAGGTTAGTGCATCTCTACGGAAAGCAGTCTGCATTACGTTCCTCTGTTCTTCCCGCAGTCATTAGTGTTGAACTGTAGCCGGGGGGGCTGAGCGATTATGAGCCGTTTGTAACAGGATTACTGAGCAATCTGTCGGTTATCTTCAGATGTTTGCTTTAGCAGAGTTCAGCTGAGGGTCAACCACAAACAGAGCAGGTAAAACAATGACACAGTGAGACCATTGATCCCAGAATCTCCACCTTTTAACCGACTTAGTCTCCTGTTTTCAACTCAATGGTCTGCGTCATTTCTCACTAAAACACGCGGCAAAAAGTCTCATTCACCTTCAACATGTTGGTGCTTTGGGGACATCTCCTCAGGTTGACCTTGGTGTCCCATGTCTGACCTCAGGTGGAAAAGCTGAGGCCTTATCCACCTTTTAACAGACTCATTCTCTGATGTTCACCTAGCAGTCTCCAGCATTTCTCAATAAAACCCTACGAGAGAAAGTAGACAAATCCTCCAGCTTTTAACCGACTTATTCTCAAGTTTTCACAGAATATTCTCCTTCATTTCTCAATAAAACACCAAGCGATATTCTTTACAAAAACCTTGTGCTGCATGTGGCAACATGTTGGTGCTTTGGGGACACTTCCTCAGGTTGACCTTGGTGTCCCATGTTTGACCTCAGGTGGAAAAGCTGAGGCCTTATCCACCCAGTATCTCCACCTTTTAACGGACTTAGTCTCTGGTTTTAAACCAAATAGTCTCCACAATTTCTCGATAAACCCCTCGGAGAAAAAGTGGATGTTCTCTACGAATCCTCCAACTGTTAACGGACTAATTCTCAAGATTTCACGAACAGTCTCCTTAATGTCTCACTAAATTCCCGAGGAGAAAAGTGGTTATTCTTTACAAAACATAAAAAATATTCTGCATCTCAATAAAACTCAATCTAAAAACCTTGTGTTACATGCGGTTCATTTTTCTGGGACATTTCCTCTGGTTGACCTTGGTGTCCGATGCTTGACCTCCAGCCTCGGATTGATCCATGCCGCACCGATGGAGCTAATTAATAGGAGCAATGTAACAGAGCGGCTCTGCTATGCTGACCATGCCGGAAGATGCGGATCAGCAGGGAGGGTAAACCCTGAATAAACTACAACACCACGGGCTTATCAGTCTAAGAACATCTGCACCAGGCGGTTGTGTTCAAAGTCTTCAGTAAAGTAGGTTTTATGTTGAGCAAGAGTGTAACTAGACTAATATGTACTCCTACTGCCTCCATGAGGGCGGGAGAAAAACGGTAATTAGTTCCTTTCTTTCCACAAAAATCATCAACGCTTTAGGGAATAAGTTTGATATTTATTGAAGCTTTCACTCCATATATACAAGCACCATTATGGACAATGAGTTTGGGGTAAAACAGATTTCAAATTCTCATAAACAGCCATTTATTGCAGGATAATAAATCTGAATCAAGAGGCAACACGTTCAAATCAAATGGGGGAGGACTGCTGCGTCTCTAAAGCCCACTTTTTAATTAATTATGTACAAGGAAATGACACAAGTCCTTCGTGTGTGTGTGTGTGTGAGAGGATGTGTGTGTGTGTGAGGATGTGGGTGTGTGTGAGAGGATGTGTGTGAGGATGTGTGTGTGAGGATGTGTGTGTATGTAATGTATAATAGTTTTTGTTTTGAGTATGAGTAACTAGACTCTAACTACAAGGAAATTACACAAGTCCTTCTTCTGTTCCACAGTCGTGCTCCTGGAGTTTCTGGTGTGTGTGTGTGAGTGTGTGTGTGTGTGTGTGTGAGTGTGTGTAATAGGTTTTGTTTTGAGTAAGAGTGTAACTAGACTAACTACTAGAAACGACACAAGTCCTTCTTCGGTTCCACAGTCATGCTCCTGCAGTTTCGTGTGTGTGTGTGTGTGTGTATGTGTTACAGTTTGAGCTTGACCTCCTTGGCCTCCATGGCCCTGGATGCGACCTTGGCTCTCTCCGTCAGCTCCTCTGCTTGCTCAGCTGCTCCTTGGTTCCTGATGCTCTTCAGCAGGAAGTGGCTGATAAAAAGCTTCAAGCCTTCCCGCAGCATTCCTAGTTTGGGAATTCCTGAGATCCTGGAGGACGGGAGACAATGAGACACATTGAAGTCAGTGGAGAACGGGAGACAATGAGACACATTGAAGTCAGATGTTCTCAGGGTGGGAAGCAGTGGTTTTAACACCCGGGGGTTAATGGAGGTCAACAGGTAAGTCGTGCTGCATGAATAGACAATTAGGGTCTCTCCACGAGGACCAGAGGATGACTCTCTGGTAGTCCAGAGGGTGACTCTCTGGTAGTCCAGAGGGTGACTCTCTGGTAGTCCAGAGGGTGACTCTCTGGTAGTCCAGAGGGTGACTCTCTGGTAGTCCAGAGGGTGACTCTCTGGTAGTCCAGAGGGTGACTCTCAGGTAGTCCAGAGGGTGACTCTCTGGTAGTCCAGAGGGTGACTCTCTGGTAGTCCAGAGGGTGACTCTCTGGTAGTCCAGAGGGTGACTCTCTGGTTGTCCAGAGGGTGACTCTCTGGTAGTCCAGAGGATGACTCTCTGGTAGTCCAGAGGGTGACTCTCAGGTAGTCCAGAGGGTGACTCTCTGGTAGTCCAGAGGGTGACTCTCAGGTAGTCCAGAGGATGACTCTCTGGTAGTCCAGAGGGTGACTCTCTGGTTGTCCAGAGGGTGACTCTCTGGTAGTCCAGAGGATGACTCTCTGGTAGTCCAGAGGGTGACTCTCTGGTAGTCCAGAGGGTGACTCTCTGGTAGGGTAGTCCAGAGGGTGACTCTCTGGTAGGGTAGTCCAGAGGGTGACTCTCTGGTAGTCCAGAGGGTGACTCTCTGGTAGTCCAGAGGGTGACTCTCAGGTAGTCCAGAGGGTGACTCTCTGGTAGTCCAGAGGGTGACTCTCTGGTAGTCCAGAGGGTGACTCTCTGGTAGTCCAGAGGGTGACTCTCTGGTAGTCCAGAGGGTGACTCTCTGGTAGTCCAGAGGGTGACTCTCAGGTAGTCCAGAGGATGACTCTCTGGTAGTCCAGAGGATGACTCTCTGGTAGTCCAGAGGATGACTCTCTGGTAGTCCAGAGGGTGACTCTCTGGTAGTCCAGAGGGTGACTCTCTGGTAGTCCAGAGGGTGACTCTCTGGTAGTCCAGAGGGTGACTCTCTGGTAGTCCAGAGGGTGACTCTCTGGTAGTCCAGAGGGTGACTCTCTGGTAGTCCAGAGGGTGACTCTCAGGTAGTCCAGAGGGTGACTCTCTGGTAGTCCAGAGGGTGACTCTCTGGTAGTCCAGAGGATGACTCCCTGGTAGTCCAGAGGGTGACTCTCTGGTAGTCCAGAGGATGACTCTCTGGTAGTCCAGAGGGTGATTCTCTGGTAGTCCAGAGGGTGACTCTCTGGTAGTCCAGAGGGTGACTCTCTGGTAGTCCAGAGGGTGACTCTCTGGTAGTCCAGAGGGTGACTCTCTGGTAGTCCCGTTCATTTATCGCCGATATCAAGCTAAAGCTGTCCGACACTTGGATTCACAACAACACACCACCTGCACAAATATAAGACTCGTTAATTACCAAATGTTAGCATACTTAAATGCTATCATTGGATGATGGATGTTGTGTACATTGTAATTGTTTAACATCATTATATTAGCTGTAGCTAAGCACTGTATCATTTGCTGCATTGAAGCTTTTAAGCATGCTAAAAAGCTAAATGAAGAAACTGAACTTAGTCAATCAATCAATGTTTATTTATAGCCCAATATCACAATGTTACATTTGTCTCAGTGGACTTCAGTTTGCACAGAATATCAGTATGACAACACGACACCCTCTGTCCTCAGACCCTCTGTCCTTAGAGCCTCTGTCCTCAGACCCTCTGTCCTCAGACCCTCTGTCCTCAGACTCTCTGTCCTCAGACCCTCTGTCCTCAGACCCTCTGTCCTCTGTCCTCAGACCCTCTGTCCTCAGACCCTCTGTCCACAGACCCTCTGTCCTCAGACCCTCTGTCCTCAGACCCTCTGTCCTCAGACCCTCTGTCCACAGACCCTCTGTCCTCAGACCCTCTGTCCTCAGACCCTCACATCGTATAAGGAAACACTTCCGGAGAAACCCCACAGTTTAAAGGGAACATGGGAGAAACCTCAGGGAGAGCAGCAGAGGAGGGATCCCTCTCCCAGGACGGACGTGCAGTAGATGCCGTGGGTAAATCCAAACTGATGATATCATGTTAGCTTAGTCTTTACCCTAGAGGTGTTAGCAAGTAGGAGTGTTCTTTAGCAATGACTTTCATCTCCTATCCTACACGAAGTGAAGCTTTCTTTATCGGTAATTACCAAGTAGCTAAAACGGTAAATATTGAACGTTGTAAACATCACACTTGTTTGACCTCAATATGTTTGCTTAGTCTTTGCAAACAAGTTAGCATGCTCAAATCTCAACTAGCATTGCCCAAGAGGTGCTAGCAAGCTCCAAAGACACGTCTCCTTTTTCAGTGCCACTTATTTAGCATTTGCTTACATCTCCTAACCTACGAGAAGCAAGTGCATGCATGTTATTCCCGCTTAAGCATGCTCTGAAGCTGGAATAACAAGTTGAACATGGTAATTATTCAGCATCATATTAGCAGTTTGTTGCATTCATCTCAAATCCAAGCTGCAACTGAGCTCAAAGTATTCATTACACTTGAATCTTAATAACTACGTGCTGCACGCTGAAACTCACCTTCCAAATACGCTGACTAGCTCCTCAGGCTCCATTTCTTTCAGCAGTTTGGTGAGCAGCTGACGCAGGAATCGCACCGTGGCTTTATCCAGCTCCCCGAACTCTATCACCTGCACACAAACACACCGTTTCTTGATTTAGCATATATCAGACGGTCTATCAGACGATCTATCAGACGGTATATCAGACGATCTATCAGACGGTATATCAGACGGTATATCAGACGGTATATAAGACGATCTATCAGACGATCTATCAGACGGTATATCAGACGATCTATCAGACGATCTATCAGACGATCTATCAGACGGTATATCAGACGATCTATCAGACGATCTATCAGACGATCTATCAGACGATCTATCAGACGATCTATCAGACGGTATATCAGACGGTATATCAGACGATCTATCAGACGGGATATAAGACGGTATATAAGACGGTATATCAGACGGTATATCAGACGGGATATAAGACGGTATATAAGACGGTATATCAGACGGTATATCAGACGATCTATCAGACGATCTATCAGACGATCTATCAGACGATCTATCAGACGGGATATAAGACGGTATATAAGACGGTATATCAGACGATCTATCAGACGATCTATCAGACGGTATATCAGACGATCTATCAGACGGTATATCAGACGATCTATCAAACGGTATATCAGACGATCTATCAGACGATCTATCAGACGGTATATCAGACGATCTATCAGACGGTATATCAGACGATCTATCAGACGGTATATCAGACGATCTATCAGACGATCTATCAGACGATCCATCAGACGATCTATCAGACGATCTTTCAGACGGTATATCAGACGGTATATCAGACGATCTATCAGACGGTATATCAGACGATCTATCAGACGGTATATCAGACGGTATATCAGACGATCTATCAGACGATCTATCAGACGGTATATCAGACGATCTATCAGACGGTATATCAGACGATATATATCAGACGATCTATCAGACGATATATCAGACGATCTATCAGACGGTATATCAGACGATATATCAGACGATATATCAGACGATACACAAACAACCACAAGACATAACAGAATGAAGAACATCTCCAGTTTGATGACCCTCTCCAGATCTGCATGTTCCAGATAGTTAAGGAAAGGGTCCATACTTTTTTTTAATAGTTCTTGTTTTCCTTTAAAGGTCACCTATCATGCATTAGGCAATAGCACAGGTCTCAGATATATAAAACACATGTCTATGAAGTGTTTTTCTCCAAACACCAAACAGATTCTAGCCACACCTCACATCCCTCTGTTTCACTTCCTGTTTCTAAAGAGCTGATTTGGGGATAGAGCTTTAAAGAGGAGGGGTCTGAGCTCATGCGGGACCCGGCAGCTACCGTCTAAACTAAATGCTGCCGTGATGAAACGCCATATCATGGATTATCAAGGATCTGAAACAGTCTGGAGCTCAAAGGCTTTCTCTCTTGCCGGTTATACCGCAAGGTGAGTTCCTTTTTACTTCCTGCTTCTTCACACACATGCTCTCCAGTACAGGTTAGCTCTGAGTGTTAGCAATGCTAATGTAAACACCGAACAGATTACGTCCAAAACAGTCGGGCATTGTTTCTGATAGCAGCTTTCTGATTGGGCCGTGGGTCCACATTTCAGATATTACGTCATATCGGACATGATAGGAGACCTTAAAAAAAACTCACCTCTTTAATCTGGATTTTAATGTGTGATTGCTTGATTTTAAAATGTGACTTTATTTATTTGTTGTTCTTTTCTTTATCTCTGTAAAGCAACTTTGAGCACCAGTAAAAGTGCTTACAAAATAAATATATTATTATTATTATTATTATTAATGAGACACATGCAGACTGTTCTTTTAGCCATTTACCAACACGTGGACTGTTAACTCGGGGTCTATAAAATACATAAATAATAATACAAGTGATAAAGTAACTATTGAAACAAGATATCAGTAAAAAGTTATGCATTTGTATGAACATGTTAAATATATTTACACAGGGTATATGCAGGAATCCTGAAGTTACATGTAAGACCTTTTAAGACCCTTTCCATACATTTTAAGACCTCATCACCACTTTGAGTTCTAACCGCTTACCTTGGCGACACACTTTCCCTCACATTGACTATATACAGTATTGATTGTCCTTCCTCCTTATCTTCCAACCATTTGGACGCAGACTTGCATTTCCCCATAACGATGTTGCTTAACAACCGGCGTAAACGGACCTTCGCGCGCTATCAAGCAGTGAGCGCGCGATGTCCTGTTCAGATGACGTCAAACGGGATGCCATCAATAAACTACACAGAATCACACTACACACCTACGCCATGACTACATTCAGGCAGACTGTAGAACACAACCTCTCTGGACCATTTATATACTTATTGAAGATAAGCTACGAAATGTAACACCTTGGAGAAAGCCTTTTAATAGCCTTCATTTTCGCAAAATTGATTAATCAACTTTTAATACTTTTTAAGACCCCGCGGACCCCCTGTAACATTTCTCCATTAAAAAGTGCTATCATGCGTGTTCTCTTCCGCATGTTGTGTTCTTTTGGGTAACACCCTAACAAAAAAACTCCATGGTTGACATCTCGAAACACGGGTTTAGTTCATTTACACACGCACAACTAATATATAAAATGTACACAGGACTTGTCCCTTACTTTGAGAATGGAGAGCGAGAGGCACTTCTTCTGCAGGAAGTGAGAGACCAGCTGCACCAGGTTGGAGAAAGTGCTGCTGGGAAGACTGGACAGATCCCTGAACTTATCCCACAGGCTGAACTGGAACGTCATCTAGGAGAGTAAAGGGAATACAGTTGAGAGATGGATAGATGTAAATCTATTCTAGTAGACCTCAACAATGGAATTATGATCAGTACAAATGGCCATGACATGGGACCTTTAATGACTTTCATTTTTGTAAAGCACTTTGAATTGTCTTGTGTTGAAAAGTGCTATTTATATAAACTTGCCTTGCCTTCATACCAACAACTACACTGTAGCTGCTGAGCAAACGACCATACAGCCTTGAAGCTTGAAACAGTGACATGAGGGGAACATTAGCAGTTAGTGACCCTCTCCTCCAGACCCAGCTTACATGTGAAAAACAAACGTCCCCAGCAGCTCTTTGATGAAGACAAAGCTCACCAGGCTCTGATAGGAACCTAGCTCACCAGGCTCTGATAGGAACCTGGTTCACCTGCAGCAAAGGTTTTCTCTTCCTCCCTCCATTGTTTGAAGTCTCAGTTAGAGTCAAATAATAAGAGGAGGTGTGAAGAGGAGGTGAAGTGAAGGAGCACAGAGGGTCACACACAGTTTAACAGAGTGGGTGGTCACCAGAGGTAGGAAGTACAAATACTTTGTTGCTGTACTTAAGTACATGTTTCTGGTATCAGTACTTTACTCCACTACTTATTTTTCTGACGACTTTTACTCTTACATGTTGAACCCAAATACCTGTACTTTCTACTTCTTACATGTTGAACCCAAATACCTGTACTTTCTACTTCTCTCATGTTGAACTCAAATACCTGTACTTTCTACTTCTTACATGTTGAACTCAAATACCTGTACTTTCTACTTCTCACATGTTGAACACAAATACCTGTACTTTCTACTTCTTACATGTTGAACCCAAATACCTGTACTTTCTACTTCTTACATGTTGAACTCAAATACCTGTACTTTCTACTTCTTACATGTTGAACCCAAATACCTGTACTTTCTACTTCTTACATGTTGAACTCAAATACCTGTACTTTCTACTTCTTACATGTTGAACTCAAATACCTGTACTTTCTACTTCTCACATGTTGAACACAAATACCTGTACTTTCTACTTCTTACATGTTGAACCCAAATACCTGTACTTTCTACTTCTTACATGTTGAACTCAAATACCTGTACTTTCTACTTCTTACATGTTGAACTCAAATACCTGTACTTTCTACTTCTTACATGTTGAACTCAAATACCTGTACTTTCTACTTCTTACATGTTGAACTCAAATACCTGTACTTTCTACTTCTTACATGTTGAACTCAAATACCTGTACTTTCTACTTCTCTCATTTTCCAAACAGCTGGTTCCTTTAGTCTGAATGTGTGTTTGATGCGTGATCATTATTCTTTAGAGTCATTGCGTGCCTATTGATTTGAACACGATCCGTGTATCCATCACTTCCTGGTCTTCTCTAAAGAAGAGGGACCAATGGAAACGTTGTCATGTTGCCGTTGTTCAGCATGGAAACATTCATTAGCTAACAATGACATTATTGTTCTATTAATATAAAGGGAGGTCAGGTACTCTTTAAAGCAGCTGCTAGCTATGGGTACTTTTTACTGAAGTACACTTCAAAGCCCATACTTCTTTACTTTGTATCTGTGTTTGTGAAAGGTACGTTTGTTATCTTCCTCAGAGGTAATTATCTGGGTTTTAGCATCTCTTAAATACCTGGAAGCGTCGATCATGAGAGCAGAATTTCTCTCCCAGCACGGCGTAATAACCGTTGAATGTTTTCTCCTGCAGACAGCAGTCCATCAGCACGTTAACGATCTCTCTCTCCTGCTTGTCCTTCAGACCCATCCTAACACACAGCAGACAGACAGGCTTTAAAGCATCTCATATGAACAGTGTTCGTCTTTTTTACACGACTAAGACGAGACGATGACGAGCTAAAAATGGATTTTTGATGATAAAAATTATGTTGAGACGAGACGGGACTAAGGTGTTAACGGTGGCCCAATTGTCCGTCAAAACGCATCCCTTTCATTGGTTGAATTAGCTGGGATTCTGCACACGTCACTACACAAGTAAAGACACTTGATACTGTCACCTTGATTCAGATACCTGTATTTGCCCAAATGAATTAGTTTAAAGAGACAAAACGTTTGGACTAAATGATTTTTCATCGACTAAAACGTTTTGAGTTGGATAAAAAGGACTAAAACTAATAACCTTTTCCGTCTAAAGACTAAATCTGAAATAGCTGCCAAAGTGAACCCTGGTTTATATCTCCAGTTCAAACCCAGTGGAGTGATGGCAGACCTGATCAGTTTCTCAAAAGCATCCATGAAGTCCTCGCTGGTCATCACCACACAGAAGATGTTCCTCCTGACTTCAGTGTTCATCCTCTGTTTCCTCGCCAGGTCCAAGACTTTAGCGCTGAACTGAAACAGGAACAAAGACACTTAAGAAAGGTCAATCAAATTCAAGGCGTTATTGTCCTGTGCTACAGTGTAGTCATGGCAATGAAAAACGTCTCCAATAAAGCAACATGAGTGTATATAGGACCTAAAACTAATTAACCAAATACACCGTGTCTTTTACATACAATAATAATATACGCAAAAATGTCACAAATTGGGATGAATAAAGTACTTCTGATCTTATAATTATGTGTCCCCTGTGTGTAAAGAGACTCATAATCAACCCTCCACACACACACACACACACACACACACACACACACACACACACACACACACACACACACACACACACACACACACACACACACACACACACACACACACACACACACACCACACACACACACACACACACACACACACACACACACACACACACACACACACACACACACACACACACACACACACACACACACACACACACACACACACACACACACACACACACACACACACACACACACACACACACACACACACCACACACACACACACACACACACACACACACACACACACACACACACACACACACACACACACACACACACACACACACACACTGTTCGGGTGTCGCTGTCTCGCAGACGGCCACTGGGCTCACAGGGAGGGGGGGGGCAGGAGCTCCAACAAGCCGTGTAGGACAGAGAGTGAATACACAGACTTTACAGAGATGCTGTGAGAAAGCAATGTGAGTTTGGAACATTGAACAATGTAAATATATTCTAGTAGACCTCAACAATGGAACTATGATCAGTAGAAATGGCCATGACATGGGACCTTTAAAAAAAACTGGTGTGAAAAACTGCAATTCAAGATTTAGTGGAAAGGTCACGTAAAGTTGTCTCTGTGGGTTTTTTGGATTAGCGTTTAATTAGCAACGTTCTCCTTTAATTGGTCTTGATGTGTGCTTCCTGTACCTTTCCTTCACTCTCTTTGGAGGCGTTTTGCTCTCCGATCATCGGCGCCCCGCTCCACGAGGACCCGACGATCCACCATCGTCCGATCTGATCTGCTGCCAGGAGATTATCCAGAGAGACCCTCAGCTTCATGTCACTGCCTCCTGCTCGGCGCTGCACCTGGAGGAACAAGAACAAACCAAGATATTTAGGATCAGAGATGGTTTGATTTCCTCCAATATGTCGGGCCTAGAACATCCGACATATTTCTGACAGTTCTTCCTAGGCCAAGGAATGATGGCTGAGCTCCATGGGGATGACTTTATGTATTATTTTGTTCATTTCTTGTTTTCTGGGCATGTATGTATGTTTATATATTTTATTTGTTGTGACTTTGTTTAATCGTTTTTGTGAATCCTATAATTTTTAAAATGTTAGACTTGGGTGTGTAAAAGTGGTGCTCTGGCTCCCCCTGGTGGTCAGAAGCTAGTATGACAGTAACATTGAAAGAAAGCCATGTTTAGTATCATATACGCTGCAGAAGAAGTACTCACATCTACTCCTGCTACTGATATCTTAACCTATAATTATATTTCAATGTTTATTCATAAGCGGTTTATATTTTGTATGAGCTAATAATCTGAATATGCAAAGTAAATGGGTGTCCGTTTAAATGAAGGGGAGTAGAAAGTACAATATCGGCCGAGTAGAAGCGCACAGTAGCAGGAGTTTTTACTAATGTAGTGAAATGAGGATATGTTACATTTAGATATAGTGATGTTGTAATTATTAAATACTAAATGACCCACCAGAGTCCTCTGCAGCTTCCTCAGTTTCTCCATGGGTTCAGGATCGTATCCGGGGATTTTCCTCATGTCGTTGTTCTTCAGAGCCAGCATGGTCTCCAGCATGAAGCGCACCTATAGGGCAAAAATCAATATATGCATATCAACTTATAATAAGCTAGATTGTCTTCTCTAGTAAGTGGCTTGCTAAATAATCCTCATCACACAAAGGATAAACGCTTTAATTGACATCTCAGAACTGTCATAGGCAGCATAGGGCCTCTTTAAAGTACAAAGTGTTGTTACCCTGGTCTGATCCTGGAACTTTGTCCCCACGTCTCCAGCTTTTCTCTGTCCCTCACAGATGAGCTCTTTGAGGGCCAGAGCGTCGTCTTTCCTAAGAGCGAAGCCGACGTTCCTCAGCACGAGAAGAACCAGCTCGATGTCCTTCTCCCTGAAGTCTCCCACCAGGTGTTTGAGGATGTCGAAGACGAGCACCGAGTGAACCACCTGGAAGTTGTACAGGTGGCAGATGATGGAGATCAGGTTGTCGCACTCCTTGGTTTCCGAAGGATTCTTGTACACTTGGTCAAACTGTCGAACAACCGTCTCCAGGAAGTGAGCTCCGACCTGGGGAATGATCAGAAGGGAAGAATACAAAACATCAGGTATCAACTAAAAGGAAGTTAAATAAAGGGGGGAACAGACACCAGGTGTGTGAGCCTTATTTAGGTGTGATCTAAAGTAATACAATTATTTCATGATTGTTGTTGACAGAGCAGTGGCTCTACTTAACCCCCAGATTCAAGCAATTGAGTTAGCGTTCAACTCATAACTAGAGAGTATTAGAAAACTAACCTTTCCTTATATAATCTGAACCATGTGTGTTGTGACAAGTGTTCATTCTGTCAGCTACTTTTTAATTTAGTTTTAGTCTTAGTCACCTTCATCCTGGTTTTGTTTAGTCAAGATTTAGTCGACTAAAAGTCTGAGCGTTTTAGTCTTATTTTAGTCAAAGAAAACTAACTATTTTAGTCATCAGATTATATAGAACATTTCAGTCAAACTGGTCTATAGCCAAAACCAATAATTTGTCATTTTAGTCAAACGTATTTCCCAATAAGATTATATCTTGTCCTTATTTGATGAATAATGATTAAGAAGGCAGCTTTGCAGAGCATCCGGTCAGCTGTGGAATGGCCACATTGCTTCCCTTCTGAGGGGGGGGGGGGGGGCATTTTCCTTTCTGTTAAATAAGGTTCGTTAGATCCGAGTCTTCCAGTTCATATTGTGCGCTGCCCGGTGTAATTCAAATGTGCCGCCGCGCTGGGAGAAAAACTGACTATCAGATGTAACGTTATCTTTGATGATATTTCGTCAACGATATTGCGTGATGATTTCATTACAGTTATTGTTTACTGCCGTCGGCGCCGTCTCGTCATCGTCTCGTTTTAGAAAAAAAGGTCGTTGACGAACACATTTCGTCATAGTTTTAGTCGACGAAAGGAACACTAGTTGTGACGACCTCGACTGAATTCAATGTGACTAATTACCCTGTTTTAGGGCTTTGAACAGGATGAGGCTTACAAGGTGTCAGATATAACTTTCTAATTGATTAAAGAGAATCTTGTAACCGTGTAGGAATCAGATCCCATTGAGGCGTCTAATGAATAACCCAGGAGGACATGTCAGCTCTCAGGTCAGTGGTTAGTTACCAATCCTCTCACACAAGCTACTTGATACCTGAGGAATGTACTGCAACAGATCTGAGAGATATAGGAACACAAACAATATGACGGCTTAAGAACTGGTTGCTGCAAATACTTGAGGAAAGCTTAAAGAAATGTGTAAATCCATTTAGTGTCTCTACCGGGACATGTCTCCATGCTTTAATGTTCAAAAAGCTCTTTATTTTTCTCACTCTGCCTGTGCTGCAGCAGCTCTTTTCACCCTCTGTCTGAAACCAGAGTTTCCCTGTTTCCAAAGTGCTGATTCTCTGTCTGTTACTTTAGATGAAAGTAAGGAGCCCCTCCCCCCCCCACGCCCCTCTGAGAGACATTTGGTTACAAAGAACTCAATGGAGCTCTAGAGGACATTCAGGTGATAAGGGGGGGGGGGGTACCTTGGTTGCTGATTGGCTAATGGTTACACAAGACAAAACAGAGGGGACACATGTTGATGGAGAAGAGACATGAAGAAGAGGGGACACATGTTGATGTAGAAGAGACATGAAGAAGAGGGGACACATGGTGATGTAGAAGACGGGACACATGTTGATGTAGAAGAGACATGAAGAAGAGGGGACACATGGTGATGTAGAAGAGACATGAAGAAGAGGGGACACATGTTGATGTAGAAGAGACATGAAGAAGAGGGGACACATGTTGATGTAGAAGAGACATGAAGAAGAGGGGACACATGGTGATGTGGAAGAGACATGGAGAAGAGGGGACACATGGTGATGTAGAAGAGACATGAAGAAGAGGGGACACATGTTGATGTAGAAGAGACATGAAGAAGAGGGGACACATGTTGATGTAGAAGAGACATGAAGAAGAGGGGACACATGTTGATGTAGAGGAGACATGGAGAAGAGGGGACACATGTTGATGTAGAAGAGACATGAAGAAGAGGGGACACATGTTGATGTAGAAGAGACATGAAGAAGAGGGGACACATGTTGATGTAGAAGAGACATGAAGAAGAGGGGACACATGTTGATGTAGAAGAGACATGAAGAAGAGGGGACACATGTTGATGTAGAAGAGACATGGAGAAGAGGGGACACATGTTGATGTAGAAGAGACATGGAGAAGAGGGGACACATGGTGATGTAGAAGACGGGACACATGTTGATGTAGAAGACGGGACACATGTTGATGTAGAAGACGGGACACATGTTGATGTAGAGGAGACATGAGGAAGTGGATTTTGCAGAATAGGTGTCCTTTAAAGGCTGCTAGTTTACCTCCAGGCCGACGGCGTGGTGCAGGATGCTGATCAGCAGCACGTGCTCCATCAGCAGGCGGTCGGGCATCAGAGCGGAGGAGACGCAGGCGGACAGCAGGACCTCCGTCAGCATGTCGGTCATATCCTTCCTGCTGCTGCTCATGTACAGCTCCTCCAGCTGCCCGCTGATCCACGCCATGTTGGGCTCACTCAGCCTGAAGGGGTTAAGACACAGATCAATGACCGGTCTCTTCTGAAAGAGTTTCACTTCCGAAGCTCACAGAGAAAGCTCCGGTATCATTGTGAGCTCCTTGACTTAGTTTTAGTGCATTCGAGTTTCACATCCAATCACAGCGGAGGAAACTCCAGCTCAGAAACCAGGCGTTATTGTGATAAATCAATACTTAGTTTGAGTGCATTAGATTGTTTCAAGACATGCATAAAGACACAACACATCATCTACAACATGTCTGCTTGAATACTTATTAAAGATGAACCAATGTGTTCAATTTCATTTCTAAATCATGCCACAATCTGCAGCTTTGATACGTTCAGAAGAGCCTCCGTTTAACTAATGTCTTAAATGCAGAAAGATGCACGTCTCCCAAAGACGCACCAGAACAACCTTTAGGCAGAAAAAAGGGTAGCATTTTGAAATGCTTTGCTAGGCACACAATGCAAATACCTGAGCATCTGCTGCAGGGAATAGAGCCATGCAGGGTTCTTCTCAAGCACATGGATCACATTCAGATATACTTCAATAATCCCAGATTAGTTTACAATTGTCCGTCCGTCTGTCTGTCTGTCTTTCTCTTTGTCTGTCTGTCCGTCTCTCTCTCTGTCTGTCTGTCTCTCTGTCCGTCTCTCTGTCTGTCTGTCTCTCTCTGTCCGTCTCTCTCTCTGTCTCTCTTTGTCTGTCTGTCCATCTCTCTTTCTCTTTGTCTGTCTCTCTCCGTCCGTCTGTCTGTCTGTCCGTCTCTCTCTGTCCGTCTGTCTCTCTGTCTGTCCGTCTGTGTCTCTGTCCGTCTGTCTGTCTCTCTCTCTCTCTGTCCGTGTCTGTACGTCCATCCGTCTGTCCATCTCTGTCTCTCTCTCTCTCTGTCCGTGTCTGTACGTCCGTCCGTCTATCTCTGTCCGTTTGTCTGTCCGTCTGTGTCTATCTCTGTCCGTCTCTCTGTCCGTCTGTGTCTATCTCTGTCCGTCTCTCTGTCTCTCTCTGTCCGTCTGTGTCTCTGTCCGTCTGTGTCTCTGTCCGTCTGTGTCTCTGTCCGTCTGTGTCTCTGTCCGTCTCTGTCCGTCTGTGTCTCCGTCTCTCTCTCTCTCTCTCTCTCTCCACTGTAGTAAACCAGGTACCTGTTCACGAGTCCTTTCACGTTCCTCTTCATTTTCTCCAGGTCTGCTCGGCGTTTATCGTCTCCAGCGTTCCTCAAGTGAGGCGGGACGTATTTACCTGAAGTCACCTGCCCACGAGAAGATTAAAACTCCATTACCCAGCATGCAACATTCAAAAGTTTTATTGTCATCAATACTATGATAGAAATAAAGGAGAGTATTCTCACGATTTCAGGTGTCTTTGCTCCAGGAGTGACTGCTTCACCTTCCTCTGCTTTATCTTCATCGTCAGCTGCTTCTTCCTCCATCTCCTCCTCTTCCTCAACCACTGCATCCTCCTCACTCTCATCCTCTATTGATCCCATATCTTCATCACTCTCTTCTTCCTCCTCATCTCCATCTCCATCCTCCTCCTCTCCATCTTTTCCCTCCTCTTCAGAGTCACTTTGTTCAAGCTTTTCAAAATTGTTCTTCGCCATTTCCATGTCCTCGTCTTCGTCGTACATCCCTTCAGCGTTGGATCCAGAGTCCAATATTCCCAGGATGTAGTCCAGACCATCGGTGACGAAGGACTGAGGAAGACTCTTCTTGTTCTTCCTCTTGTTTAACCCCAGGCATTTCTCCAGTTTCTTGATCTCTCTGTCTTCCTGTTCGTTCGCCTCCAAAAGAGCTATTTTTCTGGATTCCTGAAGCTTGTTGACTTTCTTTGAAGGTTTCTTAGATTTGTTTGGTTGCTCTGTAGCTTCACTTGTTGACACTTCTTCTTCGTTTACTTTAGGTTTCTTCTTCTTCTTCAGCCTCTTCTTCTTGGTGTGTTTCTCTAGCTCTTCATTGGGGGGTTCGATGAGGGTCTTGTTCCCCTCGTAGTAGTTTTTCATTTTGGCTTTTTTAAACTTTCTCGTCTCTTTACGCAGATCTTTCCTGCTTTTCTTTTTCACAAATCTCAAGCCATGGTCATTCTCTCCATCGTCTTCCCCTGCATTTTTTTTAATAAACTCATCCACTGCCACCAGGCACTTCTCCAACACTTCATTCCCCTTCTTCTTGTTGGTGTTTTGCTTCCATTTACCCTTCATTTCTGCACATTAAACTACACTTCTTTCAAATGTGGATTAGATAACAAGCATGGTAATGAACTACAGGGGATTTAAAACCACCTACAGGTGTAAATTACAGGTTAAAAAGCTATTTAAAACAGGTAAATACCTCAGAAAACACGAACATGTGGACACGCCGGGGACCTGTCTTCTTCGTTGGTGGAGGGAGCCTGTTGATGACGTACTTTATTTTGGGGGCGTTTTTAAAAAAAAATGTTTACTTTATTAATCAAGATTTACACATTTACATGTTGTCTACATATTGATTTTTATATATAAAGATGTATTTAAAAAATAATTAAAAAAGAAAAATATCCGTGCTTCTTCTTCGTTGGTCGAGGAAGGGTAGCCTGCTGATGACGCATTTTATTTTGGGGGCGGGGGAGTCATTTAAACATTTTAAATATTATATAAATAACATGTATTATTACTATTATTTACATGTTGTGTGTACATGGCTTGTCCCCATTACAAATGTATACAAATATATATTAAAAATAAAAATATCCGTGCTTCTTCTTCGTTGGTCGAGGAAGGGTAGCCTGCTGATGACGCATTTTATTTTGGGGGCGGGGGAGTCATTTAAACATTTTAAATATTATATAAATAACATGTATTATTACTATTATTTACATGTTGTGTGTACATGGCTTGTCCCCATTACAAATGTATACAAATATATATTAAAAATAAAAATATCCGTGCTTCTTCTTCGTTCGTCGAGGATAGGGTAGCCTGCTGATGACGCGCTTTATTTTGGGGCGTCTTTTTCTGAGCGGTTTTTCCCCCCGATGTAAAACCCGTCTGTTCTCAGAGTGGAGCAGAAGGAGAAGCCAGTTGTGAGGAAACTGCTAGCATGTAATGTAGCATCTGTCTTGTCTTGTTTTTGCAATATGAAGAATGGAAGAAGACGACGTTTCTATCAGAGAGCAGAACTTCCACAGCCAAGTTCGAGAATACATTGTGAGTAACGTACCGGAGGCTAATTCACAAAGCTAACGATGCTAACAACGTCCTCTAATGCAACAGTGGTGCTAAGCTAACATTAGCATGAACTGTCAGTTGGACACTTAAATCTATTCATTTTATATGTTTATTTGATGGGGCTCTGTCTTATTTAATGTCCGATTTAAGTGTGATGTTGTTTAAATATTAAGCGATGAGCTAGTTAAAGTTAGCTTGTGTCATTGATAACAGTGATAGAACTTAGCTAGTGTATTGGTTGATATTGCTATAGCCTTGTTATTACTATGTTAAACCTGGACACTATGTCCCTGCCCTTATTTATCCGCACTGATGGAAAGTACATTTACTTAAGTACAATACAAGATAAGACTTTGTTTATTAACACGAGCTACACAAGATTAAGAGCAATATTTTAATGTTGTTATCTTACAAACGTTTCCCATTTGCACTTTTACATTTCCTTGTGGGTTGGACATATGTAAATGCATGCAATGACAGAACGCTGCTGGTGCTGATCTGCCTGTGTTTGTGTTATAATCCATTGAGTTTCTGGACGTCTATACAAAGAGTTGCAGTACATCTTCTTCCTTAGACACTCCTGAGATATAGAATCCATCAGATGTCTCTCCAGCTCAACACCTCACCTTTAGTGTCACATGTTGTCCCAAGCATGTCTTTCCACCAGACTCTCAGTGTCCCGTATCACGGTCTTAACGTACGGTAACATCGCATAATGTTGTAATGACGCTGTAAGCTTAATATCTAGTGAGTGTTATCTGCAGGTACATGTGCTTACTTTGCAGCCACAGTTTCTCTGGTGTTAAGTTTCAACTTGGTAAACATGACACCCTCTTTTTAGACCTGAACCGTTATAGTGTCCTACTACTGTAGAGAATTATGAAGAATGCATGTTCCACAGAAACCAGATTGATAATGTGTGTCTTCCCTCGGTGTGATGACTTCAGTGGATAATATGACTTTGTGGTCAGCTCCAACCTGCTGTGCTCCGTTCCTTCACCCAACTAAGCAATCCTGTTATTGCACAGCTAGTGACTCATCCTTTGTTACACTCTTGCACTAAAACCCAAACAAATTAAGGATATGTAGCGTCTCATTCTGTCCCCTTAAAGGATTTAAGTTTCTAAGAGAGTTAAGGATAAGAGTTTCTGCTTTGCTCGGTAATTCCATTTTCTCCCTACCACCTCTTTTCAAGGGTGTAACATCTTTCACATGCTGTTACACACAAAGTACTTCCACCTGAACAACCACCTTTCAAACCTCGCACTGCTGCCCTTGACCTCCAGCCTTTAGTCCACATGTCATAGAGGTGTAACATACTTTTCTAAATTGGATTTGCACTTCGCTCTGCGTCAGCCAATCCGCTCGCGACTCCCTCTCTGCGAGTCGGACCCAAAACCCCTTTAATTAAAACACAATTAAGCTTTTCTGGTTTAAAAATAGTGAAACAAGCTCTCTGTTGCTATCAGGAGGACAGCAGGACGTTTACACCTCTTTGGTTGCAGAGTGAAAAGCCACCAGTTGAGATCATTTGAAACTAATGCCTAATGAGTCTGAAGTGAATATATATAATACATAAGACTTGATGTCCTTATGGTTTGTTGCACATGTTGTCGTTTGTAAGAAGCTGCTTTGCTTTGGTGGTGTTGTCCGTTCTGCTCGTTATCTCTTCCCATGCTGTTGCATTGAGTCAGTGCCAGGTTATCAGCTCCGTGCTTCTGTCTGGGTTTCCCCTCGTGGGTCCCCGTCACCACATAGTTGTGCAGCTTGTGAATGTATCCAGCAGGGGATGAGAAAAACACTTTGTGCTGCAGCTGTCACAACACACGATATATTATCCCATCCATTTATTTAATTCTACGTCACTCTGAAACGTGGTTCGAGTCCTCTCGTAATCCCAGCTCGGCCACGACGAGTTGCACAATGTTGATGCAAAGTGCTGACGTTGGAGCTTCTATCATTAGTCGGGGGTCCCGTCGCGTTGGAAGAGGGGAATGTGAGATGTGATCCTCCGGTAAGACCATCCCGCTTGTTGTGAGGCCCCGGTTACCCAATACATTCCATGCATGGGTCCTTTCCGGAGCTCTCTGCGTGCACTGATGGCCTGTCGGGTGTTTTCTGACGATGCATTGATCACTGTCGTGGTTCTTAATCAAATACCTGTTGAGTTATAATCATTTGTAGACAGTTAGAGTTATTAAGGAGCTGGCATTTCATTTTCAAACGTGGCTCTTTTGAACAGGCTTTAACGTAGGAGTACCTTTGGACAGTAAACGTGCACATTGATGCACTCTGATCTAAACTTTGTGCTGTTTGGATCAGACATAAACAAACTCTATTCAATCATTATAATACAATATTTAAAAATGGGAGCTGAAAAGTTGATTTAAGGTATTCATTGAGAACATGAGAACTAACTGGCTCTCCCTCTTACATGTGAATACATTCTGTATTTATTGTAGTGTCTTGTGACAGTCAAGCTTATATGTTCTTGTTTTGGACAACATTAAATACGGTCTGCTTCAGAAATGTGTTGTTTTTCACGGTTGGATCTACAAATAATATGGAGATAAATGAAGGTACTGTAGCTCTGGCCCGACACACGGAAATGCATGACTTACTCCACTTTGTCACCTTGCATCACGAAGCATATTAGACTGACCGTCATGGGTACATATCATCAGGTGATCCTGTAACAGCTGGTCTGTGCAGTTAGAGCAGGATTGTATAAGGCGTGGAGTGCAGTGGGTTGTGCGTTGGTGTTGGGATCATGGGGTCACAGGTTCAAACCCCACTGCAGTCAGCATGTCGTTGTGTCCCTGAGACACTTCACCCCAAAGTGCTCCTGTGGGGATTGTCCACAGTACTGAGTATGTAAGTCGCTTTGGATAAAAGCGTCTAACAAGTGACATGTCATGTAATGTATAACTCCTGTAGCCTTTAATGTATAATCTGACTGCTTTTCATTTTCATTTAATCGTTTATTTGAACAGGGACACATTAATGAACACTTTAGACGAATAATGCTTCAAGTATAAATATGCCGGATTTTAGCTTTGAGCTAATTTCCATCCGTAGTCGCTGACATACATTTAAGAACATGACATTTGTAAACATAAATACATGATATGCAAAAGAGCAGGAGCAGCACACACAAGCATTTACTACCTGGCAGTACACTGTAGCAGTATACTGTAGCAGTACACTGCAGCAGTACACTGCAGCAGTATACTGTAGCAGTACACTGTAGCAGTACACTGCAGCAGTACACTGCTACAGTGCACTGCAGCAGTGTACTGTAGCAGTGTACTGCTACAGTACACTGCTACAGTACACTGCTGCAGTGCACTGTAGCAGTGCACTGCAGCAGTACACTGTAGCAGTACACTGTAGCAGTACACTGTAGCAGTACACTGTAGCAGTACACTGCAGCAGTACACTGCAGCAGTACACTGTAGCAGTACACTGTAGCAGTACACTGCAGCAGTACACTGTAGCAGTACACTGCAGCAGTACACTGCAGCAGTACACTGTAGCAGTACACTGCAGCAGTACACTGTAGCAGTACACTGTAGCAGTACACTGTAGCAGTACACTGTAGCAGTACACTGCAGCAGTACACTGCAGCAGTACACTGTAGCAGTACACTGTAGCAGTACACTGCAGCAGTACACTGTAGCAGTACACTGTAGCAGTACACTGCAGCAGTACACTGTAGCAGTACACTGTAGCAGTACACTGTAGCAGTACACTGCAGCAGTACACTGCAGCAGTACACTGTAGCAGTACACTGTAGCAGTGCACTCTAGCAGTACACTGTAGCAGTACACTGTAGCAGTACACTGCAGCAGTACACTGTAGCAGTACACTGTAGCAGTACACTGTAGCAGTACACTGCAGCAGTACACTGCAGCAGTGTACTGACTGTAGCAGTACACTGCAGCAGTACACTGCAGCAGTACACTGTAGCAGTACACTGTAGCAGTACACTGTAGCAGTACACTGTAGCAGTACACTGCAGCAGTACACTGTAGCAGTACACTGTAGCAGTACACTGCAGCAGTACACTGCAGCAGTACACTGTAGCAGTACACTGTAGCAGTACACTGTAGCAGTGCACTGTAGCAGTACACTGTAGCAGTACACTGTAGCAGTACACTGTAGCAGTGCACTGCAGCAGTACACTGTAGCAGTACACTGTAGCAGTGCACTCTAGCAGTACACTGTAGCAGTACACTGCAGCAGTGCACTGTAGCAGTACACTGTAGCAGTACACTGCAGCAGTGCACTGTAGCAGTACACTGTAGCAGTACACTGCAGCAGTACACTGTAGCAGTACACTGTAGCAGTACACTGTAGCAGTGCACTGCAGCAGTACACTGTAGCAGTACACTGCAGCAGTACACTGTAGCAGTACACTGCAGCAGTACACTGTAGCAGTACACTGCAGCAGTACACTGTAGCAGTACACTGCAGCAGTACACTGTAGCAGTACACTGCAGCAGTACACTGCAGCAGTACACTGCAGCAGTACACTGTAGCAGTACACTGCAGCAGTACACTGCAGCAGTACACTGTAGCAGTACACTGTAGCAGTACACTGTAGCAGTACACTGCAGCAGTGCACTGTAGCAGCAACGACATGTGACGTGCCAGAGGAGAGACCCCTGAGTTGAAGTGCATTTAGCGGTGATCGCACGTCTGGTTGTTTCTCATCCATTCTCTGAGTTGACCTTTGAAGCTATTGAGAGTGGGACGATCCCGTGTCTCAGCTGGGAGGCTGTTCCACAACGAGCTGTCTTTAACAGAGAGGACATTTTGTCCAAAAGTGGTCCGTCTGCGGTAGGGCTGCACGATATATCGTGTCATGACGATAATCTCGATATTCACATCGCGTGGACGGGTGATTTAAAGAAAAAAAAGTTTAAATTTCTTTTAGGACTTGCAATATTAATTAGGCGAATTGAACTCGAACACGTCATGTTACAATTATTTTGCTGCGTGCTACAAAAGGAAAACTTGCGTGGCTCTCATGTCAGGGTACTGAGTGAGTGACAGCAAACCACCAATCAAATCTCCAAAGCAAACGGAGATCAGAGGGAGAAACACTGAATAAAGTGGTTTCATGAGTTTCTCCAGTTCGGCGCTGCTAACCGAGCTAGCTCAGCTCGTTGCTCTGATAACTTAAGATCCAGACGTCCGTGACTAAAATCCGTCATCCGGTTAAATATAGTTAAAAAAAGTATAGCATTGAAGTTCAAGAAAGGATGGTTTGCGGGAAAGAAAACGGTCTTTTCTTCAATTCCTGTATGTTTTCACATCAATATATATATATATATATATATATATCGCAGGGGAAGAAAATATCACAAAGTCAGTTTTTTCCAATATCGTGCAGCCCTAGTCTGCGGTGGAGTTCAGTCTCCTCCAGGGAGAGGGGGGGGGGGGGCAGGCCATGTTTTATACATGGTATCATAGAATCAGGGCGATACATATGTCAGTAAAGCTACACCACTCCCGTAGTCTGTAGTCTGTAGTCTGTAGTCTGTAGTCTGTAGTCTGTAGTCTGTATCCTGTAGTCTGTAGCCTGTAGTCTGTAGTCTGTAGCCTGTAGTCTGTAGTCTGTAGTCTGTAGTCTGTAGTCTGTAGTCTGTAGTGTGTAGTCTGTAGTCTGTAGCCAAGTCTTTAGAAAAAGGAAAGCCTGAGTCAATACATGGCGGGTAATAGATCGCTGATTCCTCTGTTCTCTTATGTTTCAGATCTGCTTCCTCCTGTTTGCAGTCCTCTACATCGTGTCCTACTGCATCATCACCAGATACAAGAGGAAGAGTGGTGTGTGTGTGTGTGTGTGTGTGTGTGTGTGTGTGTGTGTGTGTGTGTGTGTGTGTGTGTGTGTGTGTGTGTGTGTGTGTGTGTGTGTGTGTGTGTGTGTGTGTGTGTGTGTGTGTGTGTGTGTGGGTGTGTGTGTGTGTGTGTGTGT
>CADEHL010001465.1:0-7500 GCA_902827135.1 Harpagifer antarcticus | reverse complement strand
TACCTGTACTTTCTACTTCTTACATGTTGAACTCAAATACCTGTACTTTCTACTTCTTACATGTTGAACTCAAATACCTGTACTTTCTACTTCTCTCATTTCCCAAACAGCTGGTTCCTTTAGTCTGAATGTGTGTTTGATGCGTGATCATTATTCTTTAGAGTCATTGCGTGCCTATTGATTTGAACACGATCCGTGTATCCATCACTTCCTGGTCTTCTCTAAAGAAGAGGGACCAATGGAAACGTTGTCATGTTGCCGTTGTTCAGCATGGAAACATTCATTAGCTAACAATGACATTATTGTTCTATTGATATAAAGGGAGGTCAGGTACTCTTTAAAGCAGCTGCTAGCTATGGGTACTTTTTACTGAAGTACACTTCAAAGTTATTTACTTTGACTTGAGGAAAGAATTTTAGTCAGTACTTCTACTTTTAGAGTATTTTGAAACACGAGTATCTGTACTTCTACTTGAGTAAAGGATGTGTGTACTTTAACATCTCTGTTACTACCTAATAATATTAAATGGAAAGCTCGCGAAATGACAGGAAACCTGCCTGATAAAGGTCACATTGAAACAGTTCTTTATCTGAATGTTTATCTGTTATTTCCTGCAGGTCTGTGGAACCTGGTGTCTCTGTTCTCCAACCTCTGCCTCTTCGTCCTGATGCCCTTCGCCTATTTCTTCCTGGAGTCGGAGGGATTTGCGGGGTCTAAAAAGGTACGTTGATGCTAATGTTTGTCGTAGAAATGATATACATTATTCTTGTATTTTTGCTATTTTTTGGGTGTCACAAAAGCTTAAAAACTATCGTCAAAAAACACATAAAATGGGAATTAATTTGACATTTTCTGTGCTTTTTAAATCTGGATGCAATTAAAATATCTTATACTCCTATTAAAGTAACCGGATTACTTTCCACTACTTTTAGATTACCTGAATATCCAATGCAATAAATCCCGAAAGAATAAAACGAGATATTTAGGATCAAAATTGCAGACATTTTGAAATTCTGTTTTGGTTTAATAAATGAACGCAATCAGAATATTTGAGTCCCCTAATTGAAACCAAAAAGAAAACTCAGGCAAAACGTCGACCTATAATTTAAAATGTATTCTAACACTCGCTAGTATTCTCTCTTTTTTACGCATTTCTTTACGCAACTATCAGGGAATTCAGATTCACCGTACTCTTGTCCATTAAATGTACATAACATGGAAATAAGGTAACATAACACAAAGGGGGGAAACAAAGGGGAACTGCATCTTAACGTGACTAAGTGGCCGTCTTACAGTTTTTCTCGATGGCTACACATTTCTTTTTAATTGCTCAGTTTCTCAGAACACTAAACACTAAACACTAAACCACACCCAAAGTGCGAAACGCCTCATTTCTCCTGCTAAGTGAAGAACTGCACACTTTCCAAATGCAAACGTTAGCACCAGATATAACTTCATTCATAAAACTAGATGGTTTGACCACCCAGCGACACACTGCTGAGCATGCTCTAAAGCAGTGGTTCTCAACTGGTCAGGCCTCGGGACCCACTTCTTACTTGGTCAATACATCGCGACCCAACATTTTGAAGCACTCAAATCTATTCAACAAAAAATCGTGCTGTAATATATATACGCTTTGCAGCATACAATATGAAAGTGAAGTACAGTGCATATATCCCTGATATCCCTTCACAGAACTAAAGCATGCTTTAAATAAGGTTTAATGAGATGATGGAATCAAAGCTGAACTATATAGAAATACTAACATAAACTTTGCATTCTGGTACTCTGAGAAGAAAATAAATAAATCTATCGGTCTACTACCCGACATGTTAAAAATATTTGATGTTGTTTTTCACTTTGTTCTGATATCTTGCGGCGAGAAGAGCAAAGAGGAGAGAGTCTGTGTGACTTACTTTAAATTGTGGGTAAGGGGAGATAGCTCCCATTGTTCTGTGACCTGTCAGTCATCAGACCGGGGGTCATATTTCATCATGTGTTCATTTCTATCTGAAGTACCCATGGATGTATAAAGAAGAGTTCTACCGCTAAGTTATTCTCCGTGGGGACTTCCGGCAACACTCTTGATTCTGATTGGCCAGAAGACTCGAGAAAACATCAGCAAAGATATTTTATTGAGAAGATGATCACTACGTGACAGAAGTTTTCAAAACCGTTTATGGTCTCCGGTGCTTCCAGTCCAACGCCGACTGCATGCACAGCGTTAGAACATCGGGCCTTCAAAATAAAAGTTTAACTCTTTCCCCCACACATCCTTCACTCACACATCCTTCACTCACACATCCTTCACTCGACACGGGTCCGCGACCCACTCGAAACGGGTCCGCGACCCACTCGAAAACGCCCACCAGTTGAGAACCACTGATCTAAAGCACTTTCATCTGTTATGGGCTATGCTCTGTACAGAGGTTTCTGCAGAGAAAGATTGCTTTACATAAATACAGTAAATGAAGAAATACAAATGAGTTGTTGAACAAAAATCATATTTATTCAAAACATTGTGCATCCTGCATCTCAGCACAAAGCGACTACGCCTCGGATCTCTCAGTGTGATGCAGTGTTTGCCAACACCCAGTTAGTAGCTGCTGCTTCCTGTGCCTCATTGGAAATCCTTAGCCTTCCACCTCTTTGTTTCTCAGTCCTTCAGAAAAACAACAAAGTTATAGTGTTTGGTCTGTGTTGCTGAAAAGTATTTTACCAGAGTACATTGTGCAGGATGTGTGTACAGTTATATTCTGCAACAATTCAATTACAGTGATAGACGTTTAGATATAAGCACTGATATATCATGAATTATGCAGAACTACAAACTGGTGACTAACCTGTTATTCAGTACTTCTGCTTTTACTCAAGTCCAAGATCTGAGTACTTCTACTTTTACTCTAGTCCAGGATCTGAGTACTTCTACGTTTACTCTAGTCCAAGATCTGAGTACTTCTACTTTTACTCAAGTACGAGATCTGAGTACTTCTACTTTTACTCAAGAACAAGATCGGAGTACTTCTACTTTGACTCAAGTACAAGATCTGAGTACTTCTACTTTTACTCAAGAACAAGATCTGACTACTTCTACTTTTACTCAAGAACAAGATCGGAGTACTTCTACTTTTACTCAAGTACGAGATCTGAGTACTTCTACTTTTACGTAGAGCCGTATGCGGTCCTGTGTGAATGCTTCAGTGTGGATGCCGCAGCAGGTGTGGTTGGCCTCTCTCTGACTCTTCTCCCGACTGTAAGCTCAGAGAGTTCATTAAAAGTCTGCCTCTGGACTTCGCCCCGCGCCACATCCTGACAATCCCTCCAGAAAGGCCACGTTCGGGGCTGCAAACGCTTCAACACCGCTGCATCGGCCCCACTGATTTAGAGCCTGATTCCTCGTCCCCCAGCACCCCGCCAAAATAAAACTTCAAAAGCACGGGCTAATAATCGAGTTGTAAGGCTCAGCGAACTTCCTTGTTGAATTGATTACCAGAGAGAGAGGCGGGGGGCTCGTGTTGCAAAAGTCCATAAAGTGGCAGCAGCATGACAGCACAATAGAGCTCACAAAACACCGAGATTTACCTTTAATACACCTCTATCCTGTGTCACAGTTTGAGGCCTTTCTGGTTTATGTCCCTCCTGGCAAACACATAAAACTGAGTCTGTACTGTAGCGGAGAGCCAGTCCTCGTCCACCTCCAAACACTCGCTTGGATTTGGCGTGGAGGGCCTCTTTCTCCCGTTCTCCTTTCTGCCCCTTGCCACTGATCTTCCATACATGTGGAAAGGAAGCACTGTTCAATGTTGAGCTGCACGTCCAGGTATATATTGTGTGTTTGCTGCGGAGGTGACGCTAGAAACAGAACTGCCCGGTTTAAAACCCAGATCTGAGTTTCTATAATGAGATATTATCCCTTTCTCTAATACCAGCATTAAAAGCCTTTAAGTGGCGTTTTAACTTTGAAGAAGAGAAGCCTCGTGACGGCGGAAATGAAGCCCATGATGAATCTCGCTTTTCATGAGGCTGTGTTTACGTTTGACGATGTACTAAAAGACGCCACCAGAATAAAGATGGAGATGTTGTTTCTGAGTGATTCATAGTTTCCCAAATTGTCCAAATTGTGGAGGAATCGGAGCGGCTTAGGGTCTTGATGTCGGATGTTATGATCCGGCTTTATTTGCTGCTGTAAAATGTCTTTTACGGCTCTGTTCTCGAATCTGAGCAAAAGAGTCTCTGACAGCCGTTATGGAGCCGAGGAGGGGCTCTAACGAGGGGCAAATATCACTGTATGTTATCAGAGGAGACCAAGTACTCGGTAATGTACTTGAGTTAAAGTAGAAGTACTCAGGTCTTGTTCTTGAGTTAAAGTAGAAGTACTCAGGTCTTGTAGTAAAAGTAGAAGTACTCAGGTAATGTACTTGAGTAACAGTAGAAGTACTCAGATCTGGTACTTGAGTAAAAGTAGAAGTACTCAGGTCTTGTAGTAAAAGTAGAAGAACTCAGGGAATGTACTTGAGTAAAAGTAGAAGTACTCAGGTCTTGTAGTAAAAGTAGAAGTACTCAGGTAATGTACTTGAGTAACAGTAGAAGTACTCAGGTCCGGTACTTGAGTAAAAGTAGAAGTACTCAGATCTTGTACTTGAGTAAAAGTAGAAGTACTCAGATCTTGTACTTGAGTAAAAGTAGAAGTACTCAGATCTTGTACTTGAGTAAAAGTAGAAGTACTCAGGTATTGTACTTGAGTAGAAGTACTCAGATCTTGTACTTGAGTAAAAGTAGAAGTACTCAGGTATTGTACTTGAGTAGAAGTAGAAGTACTCAGATCTTGTACTTGAGTAAAAGTAGAAGTACTCAGGTATTGTACTTGAGTAGAAGTACTCAGATCTTGTACTTGAGTAAAAGTAGAAGTACTCAGGTATTGTACTTGAGTAGAAGTAGAAGTACTCAGGTCTTGTGCTTGAGTTAAAGTAGAAGGACTCAGATCTTGTAGTAAAAGTAGAAGTACTCAGGTCTCGTACTTGAGTAAAAGTAGAAGTACTCGGATCTTGTACTTGAGAACAAGTAGAAGTACTCAGATCTTGTACTTGAGTAAAAGTAGAAGTACCAGAGTGTAGGAATACTCTGTTTCAGAAAAAGTCCTGCATTCAAAATGCTCCTCAAGTGAAAGTAGAAAAGTATTCTCATCAAAATATAGTGTAAGTAGCGACAGTAAAAGTAGTCGTTGTGAACTGTAGTGCAGTGCGAGTAGAAGTACCTCACAATTGTAATTGAGTAAATGTACTTAGTTACTTCCCACCTCTGGATGCTTTGGTTGGATCCATCTCCTCACCGCCAGCAGATGGCATTACAATGAAGAGATCGTCCTGATATTTATAACAAGCATTGGTTTCATTATTATATATAAAATACAAGGAGAGTAAAATATCTACAATCTCGAGCCGGCTTCTCTCCCTTTTATCAGCGTGATTGTATGTTTCTGTGTGCAGAAGCGTGTATATATATATATATATATATATATATGTATGTATGTATGTTTGAGTGTGCAGTGAAAAGCCTCAGTATTGAAATGTGTTTGATCTGAAACGAGTTGCAACGAGTCTGACCCCCCGACTGACCCAGCAAAGGGCCAACAGGTTTCATCTGGTAGTTAAAGAAACTCCTCATCAATCTCATCCTAAGCCCTAACCCGCCAATGATGAGAAGTGTGTTTATTGTGGAGGGGGGAGAGAGGGAGGGGGGGGGGAGAAAACGTCTCGCCGAGCGGTGTTACTAAGATACTCGTCTTTGTTGGAGCTCCACAATGGGGGCCTGGATATTTATTTCAAATCTCCTCTGCACATGCGGGACATTTTTCCCAGGCCTTCCTTTGCCAGCCTCGGGAATATAAAGTGGTGTTTACATACCTTCCTTTAAGGTCATGATGTCTCCCTAAAGCTGCCCCGTTACAACCAGCGTTCCCATGGTAACATATTAGTTAGAGCTGGGAATTTATTTAAGAAAAAAGACGGGTTTTTTTACCCCTTTTTTCTGTATCCTGTGACTCAGTTTTTTTTTTAAAGCCGTTCATGGAGTACCTGAATCACTACAATGCATTTCCGTGACTGAAGGTACGAGTTATATTCGGTTACTCTTTCAAACGTATCAGTCAGTCACCTCTGTAATGAGAACAAGCTGCGCTCACTGTAGGAAATCAAATAAAACGAGTCATCGGACGAATCCGGTAATGAAACAGACGGGAACAACTTCTTTTATTGTATGAAATGAAATGGTTATCAAGCTGTATCTACAGAGCCAGCAGAAAGACAACACGAGAGACACAAATGCAAAAATAAACGGTTGGAAAAATTCATACTAATTGATAAAAAAGTAATAAACAATGAATCTAATAAATAAATAATATTGTGAATAAAAACCCATGTGTGGGTAAACAAGTGTTCACATCATAAAACCCATTCTTTTATTTCCCGTTCTCCTGCTCCGTATGAAAGCTCCCGATCTTTTTCCACGCTGCCTCGTTTATTAAGAAGTCTTATTACGCGTCTTTAGAAGTTGATTGTGCAGCTTTACAGCCACAGTGTCCCCTTGTCCTCTGCTTTCTGTCTCTCACACGGTCACTGTGGCTGAAGGATTCACTAATAAGGTCCTGCAGCATCTGGCATGTCTTTAAGAAGGGGAGCACCCCACCCCCCCTCACTTATGATCCACTCTTGTTCCACACGCCCCTGACAGTGAGCCGAAAGATGGTCTGCAGGATGATCTCTGCTCGACCTTTGACCTCACAACGATTAATGGCTGCATTTCGGAAGCTCCTGCGCCACAAAACTCGCTTTCTTTGTCCCATTTCTGTCTCTCTTCGACATCCAACACTTCCCAAGTTTTGTCCCAGAATCAGAACCTGTTAGTCCGGCAGCGAGTGTTGCAGCAAAGCTAACTTACATATGTACTAAACCCACATTAGTAATAGAATAAGAAATAAAGACCAATCGGTGCACATCCATGCTTTAAGAGGAGTAGCTGCAATTCAAAGTGACATTTTTCACATCAAAGGGATACGATGATGGCTTGCAACGATTACGAAATAACGTAATTGAAATAAAACGATTATTTTTTTATTATTATTATCAACTGTTAAAAACACACTGTTCAAATCTTTGTTCTCCAATAAATGGATGTTTTCAAAGTCAATGAATAATCGCATTTACAATTATTGACTCAAATAATCGAGATTATGATCTTTGATGATTTGATGCACATGAAGTGTTTTTCTTTCCTCTCTTCGGCCACTACTCAGTTTCTTCGAAGTCCTGTCGGAGCTGCAGTCATCCAGTTATGTCGGTGTGAGGATCAGGGGATGCTGAATATTTCAGAGCTGCTATATTTAGAGGTAGTTACACATTTAGAAAGGCAGGAATAGAAACTTTCAGCGGGCGCTCTGGATGCCAAGAAGCAGGTCTTTTGCTTTTTTAAATATCCTCTCTTCTCTCACCAGCTGACAGTCTA
>CADEHL010001464.1:518021-676866 GCA_902827135.1 Harpagifer antarcticus | reverse complement strand
CAGACAGACAGACAGACAGACAGACAGACAGACAGACAGACAGACAGACAGACAGACAGACAGACAGACAGGTGTAGTAGAGAGACTCCCTTTGCTGACTCTGGGAAAATGACACCCTTTCACACATGAACTTTGACCCCCGACGGGTCACACTTGCTGCAACAGGCAGAAAATAACTGCCACAAAGCCCCGGTGCATGTGAGTCTGACCAGAAAACAATTGGTGTTTCTGCCTCAGCTGACAGAGGGAGGCTTTCAGAAATACACTAAAAGAAGAAATGCCCCCCCCCCCAGGTGCTGACAGAACATTCCACTAATTCTTGTTCTTTTCAATCGTTATGAGATATTTCATTGAGTTTTTTTTAAACACATGCATGTTCCTTCATTTGGAAGAGACCCAGGTTGATGAACACATGTCACCATTTCCATTCACTAGTAAAGTCTAATGCTGATATCAAAGGATCATCGAGTTCAAACCGATTCTGTCGATGTCTCTCCTTCAAAATGGTATTTGATCTTTAGTAGAATAACTCTGGACATTTTAATCTACCATTTGTTCCAGGATTGTATAGATTGGTATTGTATAAACATGTCAACAGATTACACAAATATCCTTGAATTCGCTCTCTTTAAGAAGAAAGTGATTGATGGTCAAAATGTCTATTGATATTATCGCCACTGCTTTCATTTTAAAATGTTTTAGTATTGAATTCAGTCGTGATGTTGGGTTTTAAGCACCGACAGCTAATGTGTATGTACTAGGGCTGTCAAGTTAACGCGTTAATAACCGGCAGGCCCCGACTGGCCATCGGGAGGACCGGGAGGGTGTGTGTGTGTGGCGCGAGAGAGAGACCTTACGTGCATTGTTGTTGTTAGCATCTGGTGCTAGCTAGCTGCGCTAACGGATATAAGGAGCTGTTTCAATGAAAACAGAGCAGCGACATTTCGCCGACAACTGCGCCGAGCACTTGACTTGATGCAGGAAGCCAGACAGCGGGACATTGCACGAACAGTCAGCACACATGCAAGTGCAACATGATTGCAGCGTCCAGGCAGCTCCCGTTCGAGCATATGCCTTGAGTTGCACATAGCTCCAACGCACACACACACACACACACCATGTATACATCACTTCAGGGGACATTACATTGACTTACATGCATTTCCTGGAGACTTATCCTAACCTTAACCAACACATGCCTAACCCTTACCCTTACCCTAACTCTAACCAAGTCTTCACCCTAAAATGAATGATGCCCCTCATGGGGACCTCCAATTTATTAATAATAATAATGCATTACATTTTTTATTAGAGCGCTTTTACAAAGTACACATATGCGGGTAAAGTGTCTTACCCAAGGACACAACGGCCTGACGCAGTGGCGTCCGAGGCGGGATTCGAACTTGAATTCACCAACGCCCCTTGATCTGATGACCAACGCGCCAAAACCGCCCCAATAAGCCACAATTTGTGCCCATAAGGGAGGCGAGTCCCCACACGTGACTGTGTAAACAGATTTAGGTCCCCACAAATACACACACACACACACACACACACACACACACACACACACACACACACACACACACACACACACACAGTTATCTTTGACCTACACACATGACGTTCCCGTCTGGAGGTCAAAATAAGTACATTGTGAGACGTCTGTCATTGCTCCAGACAAACAGTGGAAGTAACATTTCTGAATCTCCAACATCTTGAAGTGAGCATAGCAAATATCCAACAAGAAGAATCACTTCAAACTTTTTAACATGAATACAACTAAATATATGCTTTGATAGATTGAGGTGTAAGGCCTGTATAAAGGGATGTGTTATTGAATCATAGGTACGTGTGGGTTATCTGTCCCCACTTTTTAATAGCGGGTAGCTGGCTCCTCCGCAGCGATGGGTTAGCGTTATTTAGATAGTCTGAAACAAACCAAAAAAGTGGCGACAGATAATCTACAAGTACCGAATCACGTGCTGTTCCAGGACGTGTGCTCGATGCAAGACTTTGTACTTGATCAAAGTTCCTGTTACCTGAGCCCATCCCCACCACGTAGATGGTTTCTCCGCAGCCCTCATCGATCTGCTCTCTCAGGTGCCGTAGTAACGAATCATACTGTTGCCCTGTCGGACTCACGAGCACCAGCTGAAACGTGACACAACAGAGATATTAGGAAAGGTCAAAGAAGTATGATGTGAGTTTCTTCAAGTCACAACATAGCTAGCTTCTGTTTAACGCCTCTGCCAAACATACATTTGAATAATGCATATCCAGACCGCTCCTTATACCAATACACAAATGACTCACACAGTAAATGATACCCCATGGCTGGATAGGATGAAGTTACAACGTGTCACTTTCTGATGTGTTGCTTCCATGATGCATCGTTTTAAACATGCATGCTTTGTATCTAATAATGTTGTATTTGTGTCGCTATCTTTACTATTTTTGTAACAATGTCCGAATAAATGAAGTCTGATTGTGATACATACGTGTCAATGTTGATGTTGTGCACAGCCAGCACAACACAACATAACGCCATGCAGCTTTCATGCAATATATATATATCTTATTACGTGTCTCTGCACAGTGTATTGAATCATAACAAGCATCCTCTTTGCTGGAAACACGTTTAGAGATATACAGTGAGGCCCACCTTGTTGCTTAAGTCCAAATGATCCCCGGTGTCTCCGTTAGTCCCCTCGCCGTCTTCCAAGCCCTCTTCCCCGCATGGATCCTCCGCACAGTCCCGGTCCGGAGCAAACATACATGCAGGGACTATGGAATCTACTGGTGTTACATCCGGGCATTTCGCTGGTTCTGTGGTTGGTTCTGTCTCCTCCAGCGACGCCATTTCAACTGATATGTAATGCAAACGCAGCAGAAATAAATAAACAAACTAGCTAGCTTACAGTTAGCCGTTAGCACAGTCAGAAGTTAGATTCACTATTAATACAATATAATACAGAAGGAGCTTTATTGGCATGACCACATCAAAAACATAGCATTGTCAAAGCATGCCGCAAAAGGCGTTATAAACAACAACAACAACAACAACAAAAGCTACTATCTTAAAGCTAGCTAATGCTAGCAAACATCGAACTTATCGTTAGAATATGTAAAGTTCTCACACCTATACTAGGAATACATTAGTTATACATGATAGCAGTACATTGAGACTACAATGTTGAAGTTAAAGGTTTAAAGAAGCGGAGTTAGACGTTAAAGGAATGAGGAAATGAACACGTACCATATGTTGCTAACTAGCTGAGGAGCTAACTCAGTTGTTTATTCGGGTTAGCTTCGGTTTGGGCACTGAATGCAGGACCTGCCCGTCACAAAATGGAGAGAGGTGATTGGCTACTGTTCTCAAAGCCACGCCCACTGCTGTTAGTACGGTTGCTACGTAAAAAGCGTGGCATACTTTCAGAAACAAGCACACGCACTTACTAACAACAACAACTAATACTAATCAGAAGTGTAAAGTAAATAAGTACATTTACTCAAGTACTTTACTTAAGTACCATTTTGAGTACTTAAGTACTTTACTACATACTTTACTAGAGTATTTCCATTGTACTACTTCTATTTAGATCAGTGGTTCTCAAAGTGGGGGGCACAGAGGCATGACAATAAACTGGTCAGACTGGTCAGACTACTGCTTGACCTTTCATCTAGAACCCACCTCACCTCTGCCCACTTTGACAACCTAGGATGGCTTAGAGTAGACGACAGAGTACAGCTTCTTGCAATGGGCCTGGTCTACAAGATCCACTACACCTCTATGGTACCCATGTACATGTCAAAATTCTTCCCAAAGGTCAGTGAATACCACGATCATAACACCAGAGGGAGCTCCACAAATCATGTGAAACCCAGATCTGGCACAAAAAAGGGGGACACACACCTACATACTGTACCACACACACACACACACACACCTACATACTGTACCACACACACACACACACACCTACATACTGTACCACACATACACACTGCCTACCACACACACTTACAGCTCCTAAAGCATAATCAGGCTACAGCCGTTGTGTATTTTATTATGTGAAGCACTAAATGGTCTTAAAAATATCGACTCTTTGTTTGTAGATATCTACTAAACTACAGCAAATAAAGAAGCCTATATTTAGAAGCCTCCATAGACGCCAGCCATTGGAATGAATGGTGAAAAAAAACGGGGTTTGTCAAACAGAGCACATGGTTTAGTCCAAACGATAGCTGGGGATTCTGGGTAGTGTAGTGTCTTCTGCCATCCTTTACTCCGAAAAAATATTTGTTTCTCCGAATCGAAGGGGAAAAATACAAAAGCATTGCACACAATTTAAACCAATCAATGTTGTGTAATTAACAAGGATAATCTGGTGTTTTTTAGTCGATGAGTAGTGCAGATATCACTGTAAAATCAATCCACAGTAAGGGGAATACTTACTTCCGGATAATTCTTCGTTATCCAATGAGAATGGACGCTCACATTGCCTTTAAGGGCAGCCGACACAAACGAATGCCGTGCTTCCATGAGCGTCATTACCAGTAGAAATACATTGCTTTTAAAATCGTGCTGTGCAACACGAAAAAAAGGGGAAAATCGTGTTGGTGAACACGAATCAATAGATTAAAAATCGTGTTGGTGAACACGAAATGCCATGAGACTGGGTTGAATATCCATAAAGAAAAAGTAAATCTGTGTTGAAATTTTGCTCTCAAAGTGCACCAGATTGATGCTTTTAACTTCAACATTTAGAAATAAATCTTCCCGGGGGAGCTTGCTCCCGGACCCCCCTATAGGATGGTAGGTCCACTCCCCACTTATAAAAATAGAAATGTACCCCTGCTTACGCCGTGAGCTGATTATCGAGCATTCATTGTATTCGTCACACTGTGTATTTGGGGAGTGTTGCAGTAGAAACTGTAGCGACCGGTACATTAATGGGAAACCCTAAATGTTTGAGCACCCTCTATGAAACGTCAAGCTACCCCACAGCACCGCCAAAATAAATCTCTGGCGCCGCCACTGAGCCTGACTATTTGTGTTGGGGGGGCCCGACTTTTTTTTTTCTCCAAAGGGGGGGCCTGACAGAAAAAGTTTGAGAACCACTGATTTAGATGTACATTTTGTACTTTTCCTATAGCTTACACATGTACTTAATCCCTTTAGTTACTTCACAGATCTGGATAAATGATGTGAAGTCTAATCAAGTGTTGAATCAGACTGTAGTTCCACCTGGAGTAAATCCACCAGCTACCCTGCAGTCTACAAAGTACTTCAGACTAGCTGCTCCTTCACCAGCTACCCTGCAGTCTACAAAGCCATTCAGACTAGCTGCTCCTTCACCAGCTACCCTGCAGTCTACAAAGCCATTCAGACTAGCTGCTCCTTCACCAGCTACCCTGCAGTCTACAAAGTACTTCAGACTAGCTGCTCCTTCACCAGCTCTGAGAACACTTTCATGATCAATCATTATAAAACATATCATATATATTATTCTGAAATGGACCAATCTGCTCAACGACTACTTTCACTGTCTTTCACTATATTTTGATGAGAATACTTTCCTACTTTCACTTGAGGAACATTTTGAATGCAGGACTTTTACTGCAACAGAGTATTCCTACACTCTGGTACTTCTACTTTTACTCAAGTACAAGATCTGAGTACTTCTACTTTTACTCAAGCACAAGATCTGAGTACTTCTACTTTTACTGAAGTACAAGATCTGAGTACTTCTACTTTCACTCAAGTACAAGATCTGAGTACTTCTACTTTCACTCAAGTACAAGATCTGAGTACTTCTACTTTCACTCAAGTACAAGATCTGAGTACTTTTACGCAAGTACAAGATCTGAGTACTTCTACTTTCACTCAAGTACAAGATCTGAGTACTTCTACTTTTACTCAAGTACAATATCTGAGTACTTTTACGCAAGTACAAGATCTGAGTACTTCTACTTTCACTCAAGTACAGGATCTGAGTACTTCTACTTTTACGCAAGTACAAGATCTGAGTACTTCTACTTTTTCTCAAGTACAAGATCTGAGTACTTCTACTTTTACTCAAGTACAAGATCTGAGTACTTCTACTTTCACTCAAGTACAAGATCTGAGTACTTCTACTTTTACTCAAGTACAAGATCTGAGTACTTCTACTTTCACTCAAGTACAAGATCTGAGTACTTCTACTTTTACTCAAGTACAAGATCTGAGTGCTTCTACTTTTACTCAAGTACAAGATCTGAGTACTTATACTTTCACTCAAGTACAAGATCTGAGTGCTTCTACTTTTACTCAAGTACAAGATCTGAGTACTTCTACTTTCACTCAAGTACAAGATCTGAGTACTTCTACTTTTACTCAAGTACAAGATCTGAGTACTTCTACTTTTACTCAGGTACAAGATCTGAGAACTTCTACTTGTACTCAAGTACAAGATCTGAGTACTTCTACTTTCACTCAAGTACAAGATCTGAGTACTTCTACTTTTACTCAAGTACAAGATCTGAGAACTTCTACTTTTACTCAAGTACAAGATCTGAGTACTTCTACTTGTACTCAAGTACAAGATCTGAGTACTTCTACTTGTACTCAAGTACATACAGTGCAAACAGCATTCAGTGCAGGTTATATCCAATTTTCGCGGGAGACTCCTGATTTCATAGCCCTCTCCCGGTTTCCTCCAGGGTCATATTTCTCCCTCATTTCTCCCGATTTCTCACTAAATCAGATTTACTCAGGACTGTTTCCACTCGGTCTTTAATACAGCTACACCATTGTTTGATTTCCATGGTAGCGCGTCTCATTAGTAGCGCACGCAACTGAAAGTCTGAGAGGGTGAGGAAGATAGTCACAGAAAACAGAACAAGAATCGACAACTCGACCCTCTGCTCACTCCTGTAAAATACAGGTCCAGCGCACCACACACATGCTCCATCAAGGATGGTGCTACAGGCAGCAAGACAGTGCACTTACAACATGTTGCATGTTCATGTAGATCTAATACATCCACTAGCAAACCCCCCCCCCCCGCGGTTGTTTTGAAAATGCTCCCGATTTCTGAGGTCTCAAGGTTGGCAAGTATGAAGTAGGGGTTGAAAGGAGAAGTCACGTGTGATTGGTCTATTTTCTTTTACACTCTTCCCCCTCTTCCTGTCTTCAGTACACGTCACAGGTGTTATATAAAGACTCACCTGTGCGCAGAGCTCTGTCACTGAGGGACAGACACCTGACGACAGCCAAGATGGTGAGTGGAGCCACAAGACTCATGTTAATCATTCTGCACATGAACTGCATTCATGATTGTGTCATTTTATCGTCACGGTATTACTCTTCCGAATAATATTATACTTCAGAGTAAGATTGCTGTACCTGCCTAAGTCCATCAAAAAGGTGTATTGGGCCATTTCTAAATACATCAAAGAGATACCGTATATCTGGCTGTTTTGATCCTTTACACTTTTTAAAATGTACAGATTTATTATAAGTAAGTACATATCTAAATCTATATTCTAAAATGTACAGATTGAAGGTGGAAGTGGACAATTTGACAGAGGTTTAAGTGACATTCTTTGCAGTATTAACACAGATGTACCTCCATTTCTAATATCCTAATGGTTTGATAGTATTAGCACCTTTCTCATTTATTTCCTTTTTTTGCTGTAGACTCTCTACGGAGTATCTTGTCAATCATTAACAGTCACTTAACGGTCTGAAACTACATATGTATAACTTCTATAATGTGATAAAGATGTGAACTTTGAAACCAAAGCTCTGCAACTAATTTAAAATGTACATTTCTGCCAAGCAAGGCCATGTATTCAGAACGTCTTAATCAGTGATTAACTTGCTGACAGAAGATACTCCTGAAACTGCAATTATATTAATTTACAATATACTAAAGACTTGGCATTACAAGACACTAACAACGTCTTAAATCCTCGTGGGAATGAATGAAGTGTAACTTGACTTAATTATTCTCCAACTCCAAGCCTTAGCAGTCGATGATAAACCAGCATTGATCGGAGATAAGAGGTATCGTGGCGGCAGACGGAGGTATCTTTAGGTGTGGTCCAGGCGTATTCGAAGTTAATGCTTTATTGATTAGGTTAACGGGTACACTGACTTTGTGTGTGTGTGTGTTTGTGTGTGTGTGTGTGTGTGTGTGTGTATGTGTCTTTATGGTTTTAGTGTCGTCTATATATGATAACCACATGTCAAGGAACAAATACGGCGCCTTCCTGTTTCAGTACTTTTACAGCCGAGGGCGATTTGAACACCCTGGTTGATCATCGACAGCTAAAACAAGAACAGATTCAATCACCAACAGATCGTTCATCTATTAAAATCTGTAAATCTAATGTCACAGCAGTTTTGATACCTGTAGATAAACAGACTGGTTTTAAAATGAATTATCTTTTGACTTAAATTGATATCCTCTTTGCCAATACAAGACACCTTGTTTGTTTATGAGGATGACCACGAGGAACAGTCAGGGGTTCATATTTAGACCTTCCTCTTGTAAAGGATCTCCTCTATCCCCCATGTTAGTGGACCGATCCAAACTTTAGCTGAACTTTAAAATAAAAGAATGTGTAATCCTAACCAGTTTTCTAACCCTAACGCCCTTTCTGTCTGGGTACTTTTCACCCTGGTTGATCATCAACAGCTAAAACAAGAACACCTCTAAATTCCCCCACAGCACATCGACCACACATCCATTTCATTTCCATCTCTGTAAATGATATTTCAAAGCGTTCTTTATACGTGTAGATTAACAGACGTGTTGGTAACTACACATATCTTCTGACCAACATTGATATCTATCATCCGTGAGTTTTAGTTTCACTTGTAGACAATATACAGATAGAGCAGTCGATAGCTCACAATTCGTCCTGCCTCTTGTAAAATATCTTCCCCCCCCCCCCATGTTATTGGTTTGATCCAACGTTAGCTGTGCTATCATAGTAAATCGACTCGTTATGTAACCCTAAAACTACCTTTTTTGGTAACCCTTAGAATCAAATCTCTGAAACATCATTCTACTAGGATCCATCCATCCAAAGAAGGAAAAAGCCATGCTGTATAACGAATAGTTCATTTTAAGCCCTGCTTCTTATTCATTATCTCTTTCATCCTTCAAATCGGTGGTCTGATCCAAACTTAAGCTGTCCTAACATGAAAAGGCGACTAGTTTAGTAACCCTATATCCCTAACCCTCATGTAGAAGTGGTTAGTTCTCTTAATAAAGTATCTTTTTTAAAGGTAGGACTCCTCCATCAGTTTTAATCTGCTTTCATATTTCTTATTTCCCTTTACAGAAAGTCACCAACATGACATTCAAGGAGGGGAGTCAGTTCAAGATCCGCATCAAGCCCAAGGACGACTGCAGTTCGTAAGTTCAACTCATCAGACATCACATATAGACTCTTCAGTAACGCTGAATGAAGAGGAAGTGGAAAGAGAGTGTTTCATCCACTTCTTCCCCTTTCCATCGCCTCCTTTTTTCAACCTCCATTGCAGCTTCGCAGAGATGGCAAAAGTACACACGTCCTTTACTCAAGTAGAAGTACAGATACTCGTGTTTAAAATACTCTGGTGGAAGTAGAAGTACTTACTAAACTTCTTTACTCAAGTAAAAGTAAAGAGGCTTTGAAGTGTACTTCAGTAAAGGTACCCATAACTAGCAGCTGCTTTAAAGAGTACCTGACCTCCCTTTATATCAATAGAACAATAATGTCTTTGTTAGCTAATGAATGTTTCCATGCTGAACAACGGCAACATGACAACGTTTCCATTGGTCCCTCTTCTTTAGAGAAGACCAGGAAGTGATGGATACACGGATCGTGTTCAAATCAATAGGCACGCAATGACTCTAAAGAATAATGATCACGCATCAAACACACATTCAGACTAAAGGAACCAGCTGTTTGGAAAATGAGAGAAGTAGAAAGTACAGGTATTTGAGTTCAACATGTAAGAAGAAAGTACAGGTATTTGAGTTCAACATGTAAGAAGTAGAAAGTACAGGTATTTGAGTTCAACATGTAAGAAGTAGAAAGTACAGGTTTTTGTGTTCAACATGTAAGAAGTAGAAAGTACAGGTATTTGGGTTCAACATGTAAGAAGTAGAAAGTACAGGTATTTGAGTTCAACATGTAAGAAGTAGAAAGTACAGGTATTTGGGTTCAACATGTAAGAAGTAGAAAGTACAGGTATTTGAGTTCAACATGTAAGAAGTAGAAAGTACAGGTATTTGAGTTCAACATGTAAGAAGTAGAAAGTACAGGTATTTGGGTTCAACATGTAAGAAGTAGAAAGTACAGGTATTTGGGTTCAACATGTAAGAAGTAGAAAGTACAGGTATTTGGGTTCAACATGAGAGAAGTAGAAAGTACAGGTATTTGGGTTCAACATGAGAGAAGTAGAAAGTACAGGTATTTGGGTTCAACATGTAAGAAGTAGAAAGTACAGGTATTTGAGTTCAACATGTAAGAATTAGAAAGTACAGGTATTTGTGTTCAACATGCAAGAAGTAGAAAGTACAGGTATTTGGGTTCAACATGTAAGAAGTAGAAAGTACAGGTATTTGGGTTCAACATGTAAGAAGTAGAAAGTACAGGTATTTGAGTTCAACATGTAAGAAGTAGAAAGTACAGGTATTTGAGTTCAACATGTAAGAAGTAGAAAGTTCAGGTATGTGAGTTCAACATGTAAGAAGTAGAAAGTACAGGTATTAGTGTTCAACATGTAAGAAGTAGAAAGTACAGGTATTTGAGTTCAACATGTAAGAAGTAGAAAGTACAGGTATTTGAGTTCAACATGTAAGAAGTAGAAAGTACAGGTATTTGAGTTCAACATGTAAGAAGTAGAAAGTACAGGTATTTGGGTTTCAACATGTAAGAAGTAGAAAGTACAGGTATTTGAGTTCAACATGTAAGAAGTAGAAAGTACAGGTATTTGGGTTCAACATGTAAGAAGTAGAAAGTACAGGTATTTGAGTTCAACATGTAAGAAGTAGAAAGTACAGGTATTTGTGTTCAACATGTAAGAAGTAGAAAGTACAGGTATTTGGGTTCAACATGTAAGAAGTAGAAAGTACAGGTATTTGGGTTCAACATGTAAGAAGTAGAAAGTACAGGTATTTGGGTTCAACATGTAAGAAGTAGAATGTACAGGTATTTGTGTTCAACATGTAAGAAGTATAAAGTACAGGTATTTATGTTCAACATGTAAGAAGTAGAAAGTACAGGTATTTGTGTTCAACATGTGAGAAGTAGAACGTACAGGTATTTGTGTTCAACATGTGAGAAGTAGAAAGTACAGGTATTTGTGTTCAACATGTAAGAAGTAGAAAGTACAGGTATTTGTGTTCAACATGTAAGAAGTAGAAAGTACAGGTATTTGGGTTCAACATGTAAGAAGTAGAAAGTACAGGTACTTGGGTTCAACATGTAAGAAGTAGAAAGTACAGGTATTTGTGTTCAACATGTAAGAAGTAGAAAGTACAGGTATTTGAGTTCAACATGTAAGAAGTAGAAAGTACAGGTATTTGGGTTCAACATGTAAGAAGTAGAAAGTACAGGTATTTGTGTTCAACATGTAAGAAGTAGAAAGTACAGGTATTTGAGTTTCAACATGTACGAAGTAGAAAGTACAGGTATTTGGGTTCAACATGTAAGAAGTAGAAAGTACAGGTATTTGTGTTCAACATGTAAGAAGTAGAAAGTACAGGTATTTTGGTTCAACATGTAAGAAGTAGAAAGTACAGGTATTTGGGTTCAACATGTAAGAAGTAGAAAGTACAGGTATTTGGTTCAACATGTAAGAAGTAGAAAGTACAGGTATTTGTGTTCAACATGTAAGAAGTAGAAAGTACAGGTATTTGAGTTCAACATGTAAGAAGTAGAAAGTACAGGTATTTGGTTCAACATGTAAGAAGTAGAAAGTACAGGTATTTGGTTCAACATGTAAGAAGTAGAAAGTACAGGTATTTGAGTTCAACATGTAAGAAGTAGAAAGTACAGGTATTTGTTCAACATGTAAGAAGTAGAAAGTACAGGTATTTGGGTTCAACATGTAAGAAGTAGAAAGTACAGGTGTTTGGTTCAACATGTAAGAAGTAGAAAGTACAGGTATTTGGGTTCAACATGTAAGAAGTAGAAAGGACAGGTATTTGAGTTCAACATGTAAGAAGTAGAAAGTACAGGTATTGGTTCTGTGGTCAACATGTAACATAGTAAGGTGTTTGTGTTCAACATGCAAGAAGTAGAAAGTACAGGTATTTGGGTTCAACATGTAAGAAGTAGAAAGTACAGGTATTTGGGTTCAACATGTAAGAAGTAGAAAGTACAGGTATTTGAGTTCAACATGTAAGAAGTAGAAAGTACAGGTATTTGAGTTCAACATGTAAGAAGTAGAAAGTTCAGGTATGTGAGTTCAACATGTAAGAAGTAGAAAGTACAGGTATTAGTGTTCAACATGTAAGAAGTAGAAAGTACAGGTATTTGAGTTCAACATGTAAGAAGTAGAAAGTACAGGTATTTGAGTTCAACATGTAAGAAGTAGAAAGTACAGGTATTGAGTTCAACATGTAAGAAGTAGAAAGTACAGGTATTTGGGTTCAACATGTAAGAAGTAGAAAGTACAGGTATTTGAGTTCAACATGTAAGAAGTAGAAAGTACAGGTATTTGGGTTCAACATGTAAGAAGTAGAAAGTACAGGTATTTGAGTTCAACATGTAAGAAGTAGAAAGTACAGGTATTTGTGTTCAACATGTAAGAAGTAGAAAGTACAGGTATTTGGGTTCAACATGTAAGAAGTAGAAAGTACAGGTATTTGGGTTCAACATGTAAGAAGTAGAAAGTACAGGTATTTGGGTTCAACATGTAAGAAGTAGAATGTACAGGTATTTGTGTTCAACATGTAAGAAGTATAAAGTACAGGTATTTGTGTTCAACATGTAAGAAGTAGAAAGTACAGGTATTTGTGTTCAACATGTAAGAAGTAGAACGTACAGGTATTTGTGTTCAACATGTGAGAAGTAGAAAGTACAGGTATTTGTGTTCAACATGTAAGAAGTAGAAAGTACAGGTATTTGTGTTCAACATGTAAGAAGTAGAAAGTACAGGTATTTGGGTTCAACATGTAAGAAGTAGAAAGTACAGGTACTTGGGTTCAACATGTAAGAAGTAGAAAGTACAGGTATTTGTGTTCAACATGTAAGAAGTAGAAAGTACAGGTATTTGAGTTCAACATGTAAGAAGTAGAAAGTACAGGTATTTGGGTTCAACATGTAAGAAGTAGAAAGTACAGGTATTTGTGTTCAACATGTAAGAAGTAGAAAGTACAGGTATTTGAGTTCAACATGTACGAAGTAGAAAGTACAGGTATTTGGGTTCAACATGTAAGAAGTAGAAAGTACAGGTATTTGTGTTCAACATGTAAGAAGTAGAAAGTACAGGTATTTGGGTTCAACATGTAAGAAGTAGAAAGTACAGGTACTTGGGTTCAACATGTAAGAAGTAGAAAGTACAGGTATTTGTGTTCAACATGTAAGAAGTAGAAAGTACAGGTATTTGAGTTCAACATGTAAGAAGTAGAAAGTACAGGTATTTGGGTTCAACATGTAAGAAGTAGAAAGTACAGGTATTTGTGTTCAACATGTAAGAAGTAGAAAGTACAGGTATTTGAGTTCAACATGTACGAAGTAGAAAGTACAGGTATTTGGGTTCAACATGTAAGAAGTAGAAAGTACAGGTATTTGGGTTCAACATGTAAGAAGTCAAAGTACAAAGTCGTGGAGTAAAGTTCTGATACCAGAAAAATGTACTTAGCAAAGTATTTGTACTCCACTACTCTGTATAGGACATAAAACAGATACAATAGTGCAAGAGAATGTTTTGAGATGTGCAAGTCAATACAAATACAATAGAAATAAGGCAAGAAGAGTCTACACACAAGTAAATGGATTATCACCTTACTATACTGTTATACTCTACAGCAACATAACGTTATACAAGCTGCATATTAAGGGTTTTTCCATCGCCGCCTTTTTTCTACCTCCATTTCAGCTTCGCCATCAACATCGGCCATGACTCTGAGAACGTGGCTCTGCACTTCAACCCCAGATTCGACTGCGGGGGAGACGTGAACACCATCGTCTTCAACTCTCTGTCCGGAGGGAGCTGGGGGACGAGGCGAGGGAGGGGAACTTCCCCTTTGTGAGAGGGGAGGAGTGCAAGGTGTGTAACAAACTACGAAATGTATACATATAAAATAAAGATTAATGGAAATGAAAGATGGACAAAGTATGATACAGAAAATATTTACAGAGCCATTATAATTATAATTATTATTAGGGTTACTTTTCCTACTGTTGGAATTTAACATATTCCAATTTAACCCATTATTCACCCAAATAATTTAAGATGTTTCAGAAAAATAATTCATATTTTTAAATGAAGAATGAAAAGAACAATAGTTTGTTTTATTGCTTGTCATTTCACCGTTTTGTTTATTGATAAGAGGAAGTATGAGGTTATTCTTCTCTTATAATGAAGTTTATAATCTCCCTTTCCAATGCACATAAGTAAAGGACCGTACACTTCATCGGTTAGTACCAATAAGGGTTAGATAATAAAGTGAACTCATGACACGGAAGAGGATTAGGACTACGTGGGACATTTTTTTGACGGATGACTTACTTTCATCTTGAGATTTCTAATTTAAAAAGGGTTTGAATTCTTCAAAAAAAAGGCAGATTTTTGGGAACAAAATAGTTCTGACTTTTTGCTTCAATCTCAGATTTCTGAAAATAAGGTCAGAATTCCGACACTTTCCTTAAGAAACTGATTCTGATCTCAACATTTTTACTTTATTTAAAATAATCCGACTTGTTTTTTTGAGAATTCTGAGATGAAATTTAAAAATGTGGCCTTTTATTTTCCTATTTTGAGATGATATTTCATAGACCTCGCAGCCCTTTCCTACATTCTGCAACACAAAAGGGGTTCTGATTATAGTACACAAACACACACACACACATACCATGTATACATCACTTCAGGGGACATTACATTGACTTACATGCATTTCCTGGAGACTTATCCTAATCTTAACCAACACATGCCTAACCCTTACCCTTACCCTAACCCTAATCCTTACCCTAACCAAGTCTTCACCCTAAAATTAATGATTCCCCTCATGGGGACCTCCAATTTGTCCCCATAAGGGAGGCGAGTCCCCACACGTGACTGTGTAAACAGATGTAGGTCCCCACAAGTATAGTAATGCTATGCCACACACACACACACACACACACACATACACACACACACACGGTTAACCAGTGTCACACACCGTTAACCATTGTGTCTCTCTCTCTCTCACACACACACACACACACAACACACACACACACACACACACCACACACACACACACACGCACACACTTCCTGTATCTGATAAATACTTCTGCAGCTCATTGGCTACAGGTCTTCTGCTGTATTTATTGCAGTCCTGTGGCTCAAGTTCAAACCTCATGATGTATTTCCTCATAACGAACGGGCTGTAAAGTTGTAAAGTCAACAGTCGCTGAGCTGTCTAATCACGAAGGTGCACGGCTCAATAAACTTAATAACCCCTGAAAGAGATAGTATTCATGTCCTCTTATCTTTGTTTCCTCGTACGAAGGGAAAGATAAACCCTGTATTCTCGTTTTGTCTTCAGTTTTACATTAACTTCAACATGGAGCAGTTCTACATCACACTTCCTGACGGTTCGATGCTGAACTTCCCAAACCGCCTGGGAGACGTCAAGTACAAGTTTTTCGATGTCAGCGGAGACGCGAGGATCGTTGGCCTCAAGATCAAGTAGAAGTCAAACTCTGGATCTGTCCACCCTTTGTGTGTTGCTTTAATAGTCTGTTTTTACACTAGATATGTGAGTTTGTAGTAGGAGGAAATGGCCATAAGAGGGCGCCACAGCACATCTTAGCTCAGTGTGTCTGCTTCGACATCCCATCAGTCTCTGGGTGTGTTATTAAATGCTGTGGAAAAAAGTGTCTGTCTTACTCTTTGATACACACACACACACACATACTGCTGAACAATCTCATACAATGAGTCTACATGTATCTGGAAAGGGTCACTTTCAAATACAGTCATCATTCTGATACCACTCATATATGTTTTTACTATTTTCGCACAGTCTGAGGAGTATTAAAGGGGCCCTATTATTATGTTGGGGGTTTCCCCTCTCCTATAGTGTGTTGTATATGTTTTTCTGTATGTAAATGGTCTGCAAAGGCTAAAATACCAAATGGCTGAGGGGCGGGACATCTCTAAGAGGTTGCCCAATCACAACAGAGCCGGCCAGCTAACCAATCGGAGCAGACTGGGCTCTGGTTTCCGACAGAGGTTGAAAAGAGGTGCTGCAGCACAGGCAGTATGAGAAAAATAAAGAGCTTTTTGAACATTAAAGCATGGAGACATGTAGAGACACGACATACTGATATACACCTGAACATCAGCAGGAGAGGACTCTTTAAAGTAGAGACACTACATACTGATATACACCTGAACATCAGCAGGAGAGGACTCTTTAAAGTAGAGACACTACATACTGATATACACCTGAACATCAGCAGGAGAGGACTCTTTAAAGTAGAGACACTACACACTGATATACACCTGAACATCAGCAGGAGAGGACTCTTTAAAGTAGAGACACTACATACTGATATACACCTGAACATCAGCAGGAGAGGACTCTTTAAAGTAGAGACACTACATACTGATATACACCTGAACATCAGCAGGAGAGGACTCTTTAAAGTAGAGACACTACATACTGATATACACCTGAACATCAGCAGGAGAGCACTCTTTAAAGTAAAGACACTACATACTGATATACACCTGAACATCAGCAGGAGAGGACTCTTTAAAGTAGAGACACTACATACTGATATACACCTGAACATCAGCAGGAGAGGACTCTTTAAAGTAGAGACACTACATACTGATATACACCTGAACATCAGCAGGAGAGGACTCTTTAAAGTAGAGACTCTACATAATGATATACACCTGAACATCAGCAGGAGAGGACTCTTTAAAGTAGAGACACTACATACTGATATACACCTGAACATCAGCAGGAGAGGACTCTTTAAAGTAGAGACACTACATACTGATATACACCTGAACATCAGCAGGAGAGGACTCTTTAAAGTAGAGACACTACATACTGATATACACCTGAACATCAGCAGGAGAGGACTCTTTAAAGTAGAGACACTACATACTGATATACACCTGAACATCAGCAGGAGAGGACTCTTTAAAGTAGAGACACTACATACTGATATACACCTGAACATCAGCAGGAGAGGACTCTTTAAAGTAGAGACACTACATACTGATATACACCTGAACACCAACAGGAGAGCACTCTTTAAAGTAGAGACACTACATACTGATATACACCTGACAATGAAAATGAGTAGAATAGGAACCCTTTAATATCAAAACACACAATTGGAATTTAAATAGTTGCACAAAATAAATGCAGCTCAGAAAATAAAACCAGTGCACGTTTTAAAACAACTTAAAATTGGATGTCAACAACATTTAATGGAATTACAACCAGATAAAAGCGATAGAAGCTGCGTGATTTCTACAGGCGACGACTGAACATATCGTCTTAATGTCCATAAATCTGGTTTCTAGCACGATCAAGTTTGTAATAAAGGAAGTATGTTAGAACTACTAAACATTGATCACATGAAGAATAATGACAAAAACAAGAGAAATGGCATCTGAACTCCTTGTTCATGAATGTACATAGTTATGGCTCTATGAATAAAGAGCAGGCTATAGAGTATTAAACAGGGAGTGTATATACGACAGAGGTGAGATGAAGCAGCTCTTTCAAAGTCAATTTGCAGGAGGACTCAAAGAAGATGTGGCTCGAGGCTGAGGAATGTGGCACGATGGAAACACATTCCCCGCACGCAGATGAAATATCCTTTACGTGTGTGTGTTTAAAGTGGCACGGCAGATAGGAGAGGAACAATCTCTACGTTTCATTGCATTCACCAAACATCAGAAAGCCATGGCGACAAAGTGCTACGATGAATTTGTGTCGCCAGCATTTCTTCCCATGTATTCAAAACTATTAAAATATATTTTACAACTTATTAAACCTTTTGTATTTAAGTTACAACTGGCAATTGAACCCACATATGTGTTACCTAAAGTTCATATAAAACGTGTTTTTTAACATAATTCAAGGAGGCAGTAATAGTTTGGCAGCCATTTGTCCTGTACACGTGAGAATGAGTCTTCTGTTTCTAAAATTAAAATGTTTGCCGTTTGCCTCCAAACAGATTTCTATGTCAGCAAACATCCACCTGCTGTGTTGGATTTCTCTTAATCCTTAACAGCTCTGGTTAAACGGTTTGACAAAGCTTAAAATGTTCTTAGAATTAACCAAAGTTTGTAGATAGTGCTACGACAGATGTCTCACAAATATGACACTTTCCAGTTATGTACAAAGAATCTAGAACAGAAATGTCCTCCCTCCGGCGGATAAACAGTCAATACCAATGTCTCACTTGGGTGTGAATGCTTAGCGGGTATTTATTCATCCACTAAAGTTCCTGCAGTGGCGTCGTCACGGCTGACACGGGGTCAGCCCTGCTCGATCCCACGGACTGACTTTTCTGCGCCAAGTAGTCTTTATAGTTTCGGGTCAGGAGAGTGTAAAGAAATGGATTGATGCAGCTGTTCCCGTACGTCAGACACGTGACGAAGAAATTCACGTAATTATGCGCCGCCGGAGACAAAGCACTGAGGGACTCTGGAGAGAAGAGTTTGGCTAGCTGCCATCCCCAGAAAGGCAGGAAACACGCCCAGTATGCCACCACGATGCTGAAGATCATGGACACAACTTTCTGTTTGAGTCCTCTCCTGTTGGCAGAACGGCTGCTGCCTCCAAAACTAGCCTGAACCGCCCAGTAGCGGCTAGCTAGCCCCACGTAAAGCCCGACGATTATCAATCCAGGAACTAAAACACTGGTCAGAAACAGCACGGTGATGTAAGCCTTGAAGGCCTCATACGTCCACGTAGGGAAGCAGATCCTCTTCACCATTCCACTCGCGGTCGGTTTCCCCTCTCTGAGGCGGATCATCACCATCATGGGGAGCGTTAGCACGAAAGCTAACCCCCAGATAACCCACGCAGCTAGCCTCCGTTTACTAGTCGAGGACTTGTGAGCGCTGAAAGGACTCGCCACGGCACGGTAGCGTTCAAGACTCATAGCGACCAGGATGAAGACGCTGGCGTGCATGGTGAGGAGGTCGAGGCTCAGCAGGATGCGACATCCCGCCTCTCCGAACAGCCAGTCGTGGGCGAAGTAAGTACAAACGACGAAGGGGATGGTGGACAAGTAGAGGAGATCCGCCAGAGCCAAGTTGACGATGTAAACGTACATCGAGCCATTTCTACGCAAGGCAGCCGATCGCGTGATGACGAGCGTGTACATGTTGCCCGCCACACCCATGGCACACATGAACATCAGAGTTACACCAAGTAGAGATGTCACCCAAAGTCCACCACCAGCGCTTCCACCACCACCACTGTCCTGAGTCCCTCCATGTTCAGCCCCTGGGCTCAGGACGAGGCCCAGCTGAGGAGTGATGGTGGCGTTGGCCGTGCAGTTCATGGCAGGTTCACAGATCCAAGGAAAGCTTTTAAAGTCTGTACGAACATGTCATGCTGTGATGTGTAGAACAGATGGCTTCTGATAGAAAATACAGTCCCAAAACATGCCTGTAAAACAAATTTGTTCTCATAGAAAATACAGCAATTTCTTCCAGAATGTGCAGGTAAAAGCCAACTTGTATACAAGCTGTGAAGCCAAGAAACAGCATTGATATGCGATAGGTGACATAGGTTTTAATCCAATAAGAAGACAAGGTAGATGAACATTGCCAGCAGCTTCAGTGACGATTCGAAGGAGCTTCCAGTCGATTGTGATCCCCAGAACTAATGCCCTCCACTCTCCAAAATCGTGACAAAGTGCCGAGGCGAGGTTTGCTTGAAGCCGACTTCAGCACAGGATTCCAGGGAGTCTCCTTATGGGGATTAGTTCAGTCACTTTCAATACATTTCTGACCACTGACGTGACCTCCATAGGTTTTCTTGTCTCAAATAGCGTTGAATCATCAGCTGTATCATATCCAGTCCAACTTATTTTCTCCAGATTTCTACCTGAAGTGGAAGAGATCCTTTGCTTCATCCAAATGATCCATGCTGCCGCTTTCCCTCCGCTCCCCTTAACCTCCTTTGACCTCCATTACAGATGAAGCTCGGATCCATAAAAGTCCCCAGTTTGACAGAAGACCAAAGTGTTTGTGTTCTTTGGGGTTTTCATGGTCACTCTCCCTCCTTTTCTCTTCTCCGTCCTACCTCTTTCTCACCTGGGTGAAAACTGGCAAGGACCTATAGATTTATGAGGTATTCCTCTCAGGCCTCTGTAGTTTTAAACACCCAGAAACCACCGGTGGGGGAAGTCGTCCACAACCACACACACTTGCCTATGCACAACATAATAGAGAAACTTTTATTTTAGCTTGTTTTAGATGTAAAACTTCTTAATTTGAACCGTATATTCACAACTTGTAAGAACCTACTTCACCTGCTTTCTCTGAGTGTGAAAGAATCTTAAATCTGTATACGTTTATGGTGTAGGAAATGTCACTTTCCAATATTATAATAGGGTTAAACAAATGCATTAGGGCCTGGAATAAAGTTTTGGAAAAGCTCACTTTAAATTTTTCAAAAATGATTCACAACTTCTGAATTTGTGCACAAATCCTTTCAGAGATTCCTCGACAACTTCCAGAAGAAATGTTTATTTTATTATTCATTATCAATATGTTCATGTGGTATGTCAGTCAGCCATGCTCAAGCATAGAAATGCCTTAACCCGTGTGTTGTGTTCGAAAGCTGATACGGTGTTCACGCTTCAATTTTGGCCCATGATTTATCTCAGTCCAAAACACTCAAAGATAACGTCTATCATCCAACATTGTTTTAACTACATCATAACTAACTTATTATGCCAACTTTTATGGCCCCAAAAAACATTACACCACATATTTAAGTAAAACATTAAATTCACTCATTATATTTCCTATAGTGAAGACGGTGGGTCGTGATCTGGCTATAATAGACTCATAATAGAATACAATCTCCCCCTTATTGTTACAGTGGATGAAGGGGGAGGGGTGTCTAAAGTCAAAGATGAATCTTGATTGGGCCAAATTTGACGCGGAGTCACCCACAACCATTCTGCTGGGTCTCCCCAGACCCCAACACCAAAGTATACACATTTCTAGAGACCTTCAAATTGGCTAAAATGGTCAAAATCAGTGTTGTAGTGTTCATATAGCTGTTGTGGAGGATATCATGAAGCCTTGTTCCGATAGAGCGTAGTTATTATATCGTTTGAACTTGAAACGGGTCACGGGAACACAACATAAGGGTTACAAAAGACACCAGGTCAACACCCTCTGTAACCAAAAGAACAGAACAACTCCAGTGGAAAAAGGAAAACATTTAACCTGAAACATTGATTGTTTTAACAAAGATGTAGTGATGGTATGGTTTGCCACATGGAGGCACTGTTAGACCATGCGATGTCTTAAAGTGCTACAGCTTTTCTATCCCTATGCGTTTGCAAATGATCAACAGGCATGCTTTGATGCAAACTGTACAGGTAGTGTGTCTCAAGTTGGTTAGAACATCTCTGTGTCCTTTGTGGACCGCACACTATGCAGCATGTGTCAGCTCTAGCTCATGAACTGGACTGCTTTACATTTGATACACAAGTTTACATGAAAATAAATCAATGAATAAAATTGGTTTATTAAAAAAATCTTAATCCCAGACTGAAGAAACAGTTTCTGTCCTGTTGATGGTCGACTTTTATTTATTACCCAATCATCAGAGGACACTAGCAGAACATACTTAATACAAGAATGGATTTGTTAGGCTTAGGGTCAGACCAAAACTAAACTTTTAGTATCTCTTTAGTAACGCAAAACTAAATCAAATACCTGTAGTATTTACATTGGTTTCACTAGATATCTTATTTAAATGTACCGATGAATATTCCCTCGGTCCTCTTGTTTGGATATCTGCCCCCAAAGGGCAGCATGGGGACTTGGAAGATGCTCCAGTGTGGTGATATTAGTGATGTAGTGCAGAACAGAGTCTGGAGGGTGATGGATGAGAGGAGATGATCCACAGGCGGTCCATCAATGCCTGTGTTTGAACAAGGCTTCCACTTGAACACAGAACAGAGTTCAAAGTTAGAACAACACCCTCCAATGCAGACTATTCAGTATACCCTAAACCAGGGCTATTCAATTGGCGGCCCCGGGGTCTTTTATTCCAGAGAGGGTGTTAAATTGAGAGATAGAGGGGAAGACATTGCCTGAAAACTTGGGCGAGCTCGAGTTTCGAACCCACTGTAGTGACAACTCCTGTCATGGATTTCATCTCTGCGTGAAATTAGATAATTTCACCGAAATTAAATCAAATTAAATGATGTTGATGGTTAGATTAGCTTCACATCTACTGCCTACTGAGTTCTGAACTTGCCATTCATATCTAGAAAGGCCTTGGGGCTATGTTGTTTGATTACATTTTTGCCGCTGCTTTTAATTGAACTATTCACATCTTAGACTGCACTGTAACTTTTATCCATGTATTTTTCTTTTAATGTTTATTTTATTATCTTGACTGATTTTAAATGCCATTTTCTTAATGTCTTTCGTTTTTTGTAAAGCACCTTGAATTGCCTTGTGTTGAAAGGTGCTATATAAATAAACTTGCCTTGATTAAACACAATATATCCACTATGCTGTTGTAGTATTGACTAGATCTGAAGCTCTTAATAAGATTTCAAGCCATCTTTTTCCCGGCCCTTTGCTTTGGATCATTTTCATCAACCGGCCGCATTCCAAACTAATTGAATAGCCCTAAACCCTAACGCTGTGTTGTCCTTTTCTTGCAGTACATAAGAAATGTGTCGGACTGCACAGCTCTTTAACACAAGACGGAAAACTAAAAATGATCCAGCCAAACATTTGGTTTTATGGCTGAGCTAGTGACACAGTTCTAGGGTTCCTTATATGGTTGATGAATTTGTCTAAAGATGTGGCACTTTGAGTCAAATATTTTTAAAAGTGTTGACAAAAAATCTTGTTTTGACATTCCCGTTTTTTTGGAAGATGTATTACAATGAGTTTGTTGATATCTCTAAGCACGATTAGATGTTAGATATATCTGGACAACACATTTCACTAGTAAATAAAGCAGGCTAACATGCTAAACAAGGATATCTGTAAACACTAGCTGCTATGCTTCATCATGTAAAGGTGAGCGATGTAGCATTGCAACCACTGTATTTAACTGCTAAGGAAGAAGAAGTCATTTAATTTGTGCGCTGAATAATATTAGAGTTGAGGGCCAATTTAGTTTTGTGGGTATTAAGTATTTGGTTGTACCCCTGTGAAGCAGAGTCGCTATTGGATGTAAACAAAAGCTAAAGGTATTAAAAAGTAATCAGCAACTTATTATAAAAGCCAACAACTAATTTATATGTATTGAATATCAAAAAGTTCTTCACTCTTACTTGTGTACTCCTGAGGGGACATCACAGCATTCATGACGTCATTGAAGTGTTTCAGCCACTCCTGCTGGTCGCTCTCTGACTCGCAGGTGAACAGGAAGCCGCGGTCGGGCGTTTCTATGGTGACGCCGTGCTGCCAGGCGCCGTTGCAGTGTGTGCCGGCGGGCAGGCCGGGCGAGGCGCTGTACCCGTGGTCCTTGTTCCCCAAAAACACTTCACCTTTGGCAAAGGCGTCCTTCAAAGTCAGGGGAAAGGAGATATTTTTTCATTTGTTCCGTTCATGGTACGCACAACTTAACGTATAACAATTATTTACAAAACATGTCTCTATAAACACACCGTACCCAAAAAGGAGCAGGGAGAAGAAAATAATCTTATACTGCCCCTTTCTCAAATAATAAATAGATTACAAGGAAAAGGAAAAGTGCAACATCCTCATCTGAGTCCTACTGGAGTATGAATTTAGGTCAGCTGGATGCCATACAGCGTCTACATTTGTGTAATTCTGTACTACTTTAAAGTGCATAAGTATGGCAAAATGCACCATGAGTAAAACTACATAGGGGAGAAGGGGGTAAATTGAGCCACCCCCTGTAACCAGGCAACGCCTTATAGTTGTAATCACGTGACCAGAAATTACGCAAGCTCCACCCATTTCTCATTGCCTGTGAAAGTCAGAAAATGTATCCAGGTTTAAACACATATTATGCCAGTTGATGTGTTGGCAGCGTATCCAACCATGTGAGTCATTAAGCTAAAGACGACTCTGAATTTTAATGCTAGGCTATTTTTTGTAAAATGGTGGCTGTGGGGTAAAGTGAACCACGGGCCCTGGGGTAAAGTGAACCACGGGCCCTGGGGTAGCCCTGGGGTAAAGTGAACCATGGGCCCTGGGGTAAAGTGAACCACGGGCCCTGGGGTAGCCCTGGGGTAAAGTGAACCATGGGCCCTGGGGTAAAGTGAACCACGGGCCCTGGGGTAGCCCTGGGGTAAAGTGAACCACGGGCCCTGGGGTAAAGTGAACCACGGGCCCTGGGGTAGCCCTGGGGTAAAGTGAACCATGGGCCCTGGGGTAAAGTGAACCACGGGCCCTGGGGTAAAGTGAACCACGGGCCCTGGGGTAGCCCTGGGGTAAAGTGAACCACGGGCCCTGGGGTAAAGTGAACCACGGGCCCTGGGGTAGCCCTGGGGTAAAGTGAACCACGGGCCCTGGGGTAAAGTGAACCACGGGCCCTGGGGTAAAGTGAACCACGGGCCCTGGGGTAAAGTGAACCACGGGCCCTGGGGTAGCCCTGGGGTAAAGTGAACCATGGGCCCTGGGGTAAAGTGAACCACGGGCCCTGGGGTAAAGTGAACCACGGGCCCTGGGGTAAAGTGAACCACGGGCCCTGGGGTAAAGTGAACCACGGGCCCTGGGGTAAAGTGAACCACGGGCCCTGGGGTAAAGTGAACCATGGGCCCTGGGGTAAGTTGAACCATGGGCCCTGGGGTAAAGTGAACCATGGGCCCTGGGGTAAGTTGAGCCAGTTTTTCAATGGAGAAATGAATGAAAGCAAGTTGATAATAATAGGCTACATTTAAAGTTGAATTCACCCTGTGTTTGATTGGTAAGATGTTTGAAATTGTATCACCATTTGTATGATTACTTTTCCTTTTAACATGTAAAAAAAATCAATCAATTCAATCGAAATTTATATTAAACATATTTGAAAAACTAAGCTTGTATTTGGTTTGTTATTTAAAGTTTAAAGATGTGTTGTAGGTATGCCCAGGTTTCAACAGTGGTTCAATTTACCCCCTGACCTGGATCAACTGACCCCTAACCCGGGGCAAGGTGAGCCGCATTAGTAATATTTTCACTGCCCTTGATCAAATATGAATTATTATCATCGCCATTGATAGGAGACATCCTGAACTATAGGTGTGTGTTTTAATTTTTACTATGTGTAATTTCTCCTTGCTTAGAGGACAGCATAACTAAAACATGGCTCAACGTACCCCACTCTCCCCTATATGTAGTTTTATATTTAAATGTTATAGTGTGAATATGTACATTGACATTGCATGTAGTTAATGCAGAGCATTCTCATTGTTGCTACAGCACATCTGCTATTGTCACTGCTTTGAATGATCTGTCTCTATTTTATTACGGCAGTGAGAGAAGCCAACGACATTTAGTTCTAACTATGTTTGATCACAATAAAGGTATCATATCATATATGACCCGGATGGTGGCCTCCCATCTTGGCAACGTTACTGAAGTTGAAGCAACACAACATTATTTAAAAATATACTATATTATATAAACGTACCACTATACTAGTGTCGGAAAGAGGCCACCGAATATTTTATTTGATGAATTGAACAGTCTTTAATAACTAGCTACTACGCACGATAACGTTGCTAGCTTGCTACTGTAGCTAACAGCGGTGATCAACGCTTCTTGTGAGGGCACAGCTGCCATGTTTGAATTAAGACAACGCTACCTGGTCAAACTTCTCACACTCTGCAAATGTTCACAGAGTGTGAGATGGCGGTGTACTGAATTGAGACACATCATGAACAGTGGCGTTTTTCTTTAGTTTAAGGCTACTTTCAGCTCTCAAACACCGTTACCAGCCTTGCTAGCTGCGTAGCTTTTTTGGATTGCTAGGTCGGACCACCTCTTTTGGTCTTTGGTTCAATTTAATAATACAACAGAAAACCCAGATGTATGATTACAACGTAAATTATATACAGATTATTTTGTTGTGTACATTTTCTTGTTAGCCTTTTTTTCAGAGGACATTCAGCATTTTCCCTTGAATGAACTATTGCATGATCATCTTTAAAACAATTACCTTTCATGTGTCATAACCACAAGCTGACACTGCTTAAACATCTCAAATAAATCTCCCTTTGTTCTCAGACAGTCTGAACAAATGGCAGACACAGTGCCTCATTGTAAACCCAACTTCAAACATACGTTATCTCAGGGATCAAATGACACTCTTTGAGCCTCCTCCACATATTCCCAGTCGACACAACTTCTCTAGACTTCCTCTTCCTTTCATCTACCAATTTCTCTTGTGTTCAGGGGAAGTTGGACAATTCGGTCACCTATAATTATTGCACCTCTCCATTGAACTATTGCATCAGCTGGGCTAATCATGCTATCTGATCTGCATGTAGCCAAGTGTTGGGCAATCTGTGCCGCCCCCTCTGAAGGAAAGTCTCGGTGATAAAAACTGTGAGTCAGAATCTAACTTTCACAATGCACCAATATCAGATAAAGTCTAACACATAGAGTTGTCTGTGGAAGTTCCCAGTGTAGTTTACAGCGTTAAGCAACTCTAAATTGTTAGCGTTTCACTTCTTTTTAAGGCCATCTATACTAGGGTGACCATATTTTGATTTCCAAAAAAGAGGACATGCTGCCCCCAGCCTCGAGATACTTAATGATACTCAACGTTTACTCAAAGATGCCTTATTGTTTTAAAGTATGCCTCCTCTGTATGGATATAACATTATTATTTATATTATTTTACTGTATATAACACAATAATATCTCTCTATAACCAAAGACACACCAAACCAAGGTTACTCAACAATCAACATGCTTTATTATGCCTAGAATTATCTCTGACAAATCTCAAATGCACAAGAATAACTTAAACATCAACCTGTAACAAAATAATAGCTCTCTTTTCAAGTCTTACTGGACAAAAAAAAATAACAAAATATATGAAATAGTAGAAAATAGAAAGACCAGCTTTAACAAATAATCTCTTTGTATCTTGTCAATGTAAACAATAAAACAGTAACCTCACAAAGATACTAATCTAATTATTTTAAAAGTGCACTATGCCGTTTTGGACAACATTTGCATAATTGCCATTAGTGAACATAACATAACATTTGATTCCCTAAACCAAACCAAACACATTTTGAGGCACCATGAACCAAATATAAGCCTACTTTAAATGTTTGTAAACACAATTCCAGGCCCTGTCATTGTAAACAACCACAGTGAAACGACAACTTTTCACATATTTCTAGCTTCAAACAGTTTTCTTGGGTCCCAATTTAAAAGTAAAAGTTTAAAGTTTCTCTCCCACAGCTACATAGCTTTCTCTCTCTGCATAGCTGCATACTTCAATCCTCTTTATCCCGCTTTTCTTCTTCATCCTCCTTGTCTGCCCATCGATATTTAGCTGTGGAGCTGATCTTTCCCAGCAGTTTTCGGTTGCTCAACAAATAAGCATGAAAGTCTTTGCAAGACATGTCTTTCAAATTGTATTTCACAAATAGAATCCCCTTCAGTGACTCAACAGACAGCCGGTTCCTCTCCTTGGTCCTCTGGCTCTGCATCAGTGAGAGAACCCTCTCAACATGTGCATTGTGAGAGGAAAGTGCAAAGACAAACTGTGCAATCTTCAGTAGTTCTGAGTAACATGCAATGCTTTTGGCCTTCTCAAAACATTTGGTCCACTTCTGGTGCACCTGCAGGCCACTGGACTCCTCAGCACCTTTCTGTGAATCTCTTCAGATTGGTGACCTGGTCAAAACACTTGACATCATCAATTACCACGCCCTTCTCTCCTAGGAACTTGATGCAGGCCTCCACATCATTCCTCTCTGGTGGCTCACTCAGATCCATCCACGTGAATGTGGAGAACTCTTCCATGGGAGTCATCCACTTCTCCAGATACTCCAGACATGTACTGTACAGGCCTTGCACATCAGCACAGAACTGGTCATATTCCTTACCAAGTCCATCACTACGCTTTTGTGCCAGTAGTCCCTTAACTTTAAGGGACATGAAGTTGTTGCTCTTGCGTTCCAGAAGAATGGTGTGGATGCTGTTCATTATTTTCTTTACCTCCATAATGGAGTTCTTCTCCTTTTCCATGTCTTGAATGTGGAACGCAGACATGAGTGAGTGCATGTGCCAGAGGTAGATCTCACTGAATTCGTTTTCAAAAAACTTCTTGATCACTATGGGTGGTTTTTGCTGAGACAGAAAGAATGCCTTTAAGGCTGGAAACATCTGTATCATCCTCTCAATGCCTGGAACAAGGACAGCCATCTTGTGTTGCTGTGAGAAAGCATCCTTCTGTATTCAATGTCAACAAAATCACAGTACTCCTTCAGGCTCTCAGTGCGCAGTGTAAATGTGGAAGTACTGGTAGATTTTGAACATGATATTCTCAAGGTCAATATCTATTGTGTCTGCCCCATGATGAACACAATGATTCACCATGTGTGCTGGGCAACCCACACCGACCAGAGTGTTCTTCTGCAGCAACCTCTTCAAATGTGCAAACACATTCTTTCCCCCTTCATCACGTCGGATTCCTCCAAAGTTTGTGTTGCAATTGTCTCCAGTAAATGCTATGCATTTTTCAGACAAATTGTTTTTTGCCAATGTTTCAATGAGATATTGTGCAATGGTTTCTGCTGTCTCATTTGGTGTGTCTTTAACCTCGATTAATTTAGTTTGCATGCCACCCCTCTTCCAGTCAAAGTACTGGATTATGACTGGGAATATTTTCACTGCTCCGTGGTTACTCCCGTCTGTAGAAACACCACAGTACTGGATTTCTTTGAGTGCTTCATGTGCGACATCAATCGAGTGGGGCGCTATAACACCATTGACAATGGCTTCGGTTTTAGTGCGCGCACTACTGAATTTTTTGGCAGTGTCAGAGTCTGGAAATGCTTTTTTTTAGCAAGGCACTTGTGCAATCCATAGATCTGTAGCTGTTGTGATGTTTCACAGTGTGAAATGCAAACGCACCCTCCGCGGCATTTACAGCATCCTCTGTTTTGCCTGGTCTAACAAAGAAGTCTGTTAACTTTGCCGACAAACTCTCACCTTGCACAGCTTTCCTATGTTTGTCTGTGTCCATGTGCGCTTTAAGATCGCCTGCACCTTTATTGGACACACACACGTATGTGCAAGCTTTGCACACGGTGCACTCCACCTCCCATTTGTTCCGACCGGGTCGGTACATTTGGAATTTCTTCTGCAATTCATCTGTAAAAGTACATTTGCGCTTTGGCATTGTGAATGTGAGCTGCGGTCCGCTCTGTCCCCTTCCTCTGTTTGTGTGTCAGCGTAGTTGTCGAGCCGCCCACAAAACTTCAGACTCAGGGATTACGTCACACACACAACAGAGTACCGTAGTATTCTGTGCAATGCGCCAGTCAAATTAAGTACATGCAAACGGTCCGCGAAACCCGGACATTTTCATGAATTTATAAACCCCCCCCCGGACGACCCGGACAGGGCGTGAAAAGAGGACATGTCCGGGCAAAAGAGGACGTTTGGTCACCCTAATCTATACAGTGAGGTCATAGCAAAAGGCCACATGTATAACAAAGTTATGAAAGCACCTTTATATCAGACACTCCCCACTGAGTCATGCTTAATGTCCCCCCTCCTCCCACTCGACATGATACTTATTTATATCATTATATATGAGCACTGGAATACCTTCAAGCAGAGACTTGAATCACATGTCATGGACTCGGGTTACAAATATGACTTAAGAAGCAACTAGACAAAATGAATACAAAAATGACGTGTGATTTTCGACTCGACTTTAGTGCCCAGATATTAAAACATGGGTTATTGTAAACTCTGGACTTTACTTCTGTTTTTACTTTGAACTAGTCCGTCTTAACTTGGGTTTACTCACCCTTGAGTTAGGACTTCACATTATTGACCTGGGCAACTTTGGACTAGTCCATCATGTCTTGGGACTTGCATGTCTTTAATTTGGACTTGTCAGTGAGGACCCATTTCTCTAGACTTGCGACTATACTGTCTTTACTTGGGACTTTTCTGTCTTGACTTGAGACTATAGTCTGTCTTTACTTGAGACTATAGTCTGACTTGACTTGGGACTAGTCTGTCTTTACTTGAGACTATAGTCTGACTTGATTTGAGACTATAGTCTGTCTTTACTTGAGACTATAGTCTGTCTTTACTTGAGACTATAGTCTGACTTGATTTGAGACTATAGTCTGTCTTGACTTGGGACTATAGTCTGACTTGACTTGGGACTATAGTCTGTCTTTACTTGGGACTATAGTCTGTCTTTACTTGGGACTAGTCTGTCTTTACTTGAGACTATAGTATGTCTTGATTTGAGACTATAGTCTGTCTTTACTTGAGACTATAGTCTGTCTTTACTTGGGACTATAGTCTGTCTTTACTTGAGACTATAGTCTGTCTTTACTTGGGACTATAGTCTGTCTTTACTTGAGCCTATAGTATGTCTTGATTTGAGACTATAGTCTGTCTTTACTTGAGACTATAGTCTGTCTTGACTTGGGACTATAGTCTGACTTGACTTGAGACTATAGTCTGACTTGATTTGAGACTATAGTCTGTCTTGACTTGGGACTAGTCTGTCTTTACTTGAGACTATAGTCTGACTTGATTTGAGACTATAGTCTGTCTTGACTTGGGACTATAGTCTGACTTGATTTGAGACTATAGTCTGACTTGACTTGGGACTATAGTCTGTCTTTACTTGGGACTATAGTCTGTCTTTACTTGGGACTAGTCTGTCTTGACTTGAGACTATAGTCTGTCTTTACTTGAGACTATAGTCTGACTTGATTTGAGACTATAGTCTGTCTTGACTTGGGACTAGTCTGTCTTTACTTGAGACTATAGTCTGACTTGATTTGAGACTATAGTCTGTCTTGACTTGGGACTACAGTCTGACTTGATTTGAGACTATAGTCTGACTTGACTTGGGACTATAGTCTGTCTTTACTTGAGACTATAGTCTGACTTGATTTGAGACTATAGTCTGTCTTGACTTGGGACTATAGTCTGACTTGACTTGGGACTATAGTCTGTCTTTACTTGGGACTATAGTCTGTCTTTACTTGGGACTAGTCTGTCTTTACTTGGGACTATAGTCTGTCTTTACTTGAGACTATAGTATGTCTTGATTTGAGACTATAGTCTGTCTTTACTTGAGACTATAGTCTGTCTTGACTTGGGACTATAGTCTGACTTGACTTGGGACTATAGTCTGTCTTTACTTGGGACTATAGTCTGTCTTTACTTGGGACTAGTCTGTCTTTACTTGGGACTATAGTCTGTCTTTACTTGAGACTATAGTATGTCTTGATTTGAGACTATAGTCTGTCTTTACTTGGGACTATAGTCTGACTTGACTTGGGACTATAGTCTGTCTTTACTTGGGACTATAGTCTGTCTTTACTTGGGACTATAGTCTGTCTTTACTTGGGACTAGTCTGTCTTTACTTGGGACTATAGTCTGTCTTTACTTGAGACTATAGTCGGTCTTTACTTGAGACTATAGTCTGTCTTTACTTGGGACTATAGTCTGTCTTTACTTGAGACTATAGTCTGTCTTTACTTGAGACTATAGTCTGTCTTTACTTGAGACTATAGTCTGACTTGACATGGGACTATAGTCTGTCTTTACTTGGGACTATAGTCTGTCTTTACTTGGGACTAGTCTGTCTTTACTTGAGACTATAGTCTGACTTGACTTGGGACTATAGTCTGTCTTTACTTGGGACTATAGTCTGTCTTTACTTGGGACTAGTCTGACTTGACTTGAGACTATAGTCTGTCTTTACTTGGGACTATAGTCTGTCTTTACTTGGGACTATAGTCTGTCTTTACTTGGGACTAGTCTGTCTTTACTTGAGACTATAGTCTGTCTTTACTTGGGACTATAGTCTGTCTTTACTTGAGACTATAGTCTGACTTGATTTGAGACTATAGTCTGACTTGACTTGAGACTATAGTCTGTCTTTACTTGAGACTATAGTCTGTCTTTACTTGAGACTATAGTCTGTCTTTACTTGAGACTATAGTCTGACTTGATTTGAGACTATAGTCTGACTTGACTTGAGACTATAGTCTGTCTTTACTTGGGACTATAGTCTGTCTTTACTTGAGACTATAGTCTGTCTTTACTTGAGACTATAGTCTGACTTGATTTGAGACTATAGTCTGTCTTTACTTGGGACTATAGTCTGTCTTTACTTGAGACTATAGTCTGTCTTTACTTGAGACTATAGTCTGTCTTTACTTGAGACTATAGTCTGTCTTTACTTGAGACTATAGTCTGTCTTTACTTGAGACTATAGTCTGACTTGATTTGAGACTATAGTCTGACTTGACTTGAGACTATAGTCTGACTTGATTTGAGACTATAGTCTGACTTGACTTGAGACTATAGTCTGTCTTTACTTGGGACTATAGTCTGTCTTTACTTGAGACTATAGTCTGTCTTTACTTGAGACTATAGTCTGACTTGATTTGAGACTATAGTCTGTCTTTACTTGGGACTATAGTCTGTCTTTACTTGAGACTATAGTCTGTCTTTACTTGAGACTATAGTCTGTCTTTACTTGAGACTATAGTCTGTCTTTACTTGAGACTATAGTCTGTCTTTACTTGAGACTATAGTCTGTCTTTACTTGGTACTAGTCTGTGATTACTTTGGACACATCATTCTTGAATTGGGACTTGTCCGTCTCGATTTTGGACTTGAGACTTAATTATGATTTGCAAGTTTGGTCCCAGCTCTGCGTCATACAGTAGCATTGTTGATGGTAGGTTGGGATCAGGAAAATGAACAAAAGTACCATAGTCTCTCTTTACTTGAGACGTGTCTCTCTATGTTTGGGACTTGTCTGATTACTTTGGACCTATCATTCTTGTCTTTGAACTTTGAACTTTCTCTAGGTCCCACCTTTGTGTTGTATCAATTTAGGCCTAAATATAAACTGAAGTCTCTGTGATGTGTGTAGGTGTGTGAAGAGATGCCATACCAGAGGATCTTTGAAGTACATGAGTCTCCTTTGGTCCAGAGTGAACCAGCGCTTCTTGAAGCCTTCTGTATGCTGTAAGGAGAGACGAGGAACAGACAGTCAGACAGAGAAAAACTGAGAGAGACACACGGCAGTATTGTAATAGCACTGGAGGTGTCGTGTGTCTCGCTTTTAATTAAATAGGTCAGTCATACTGTCTTCCTTGACCTTTTGGTATGAGGGATTCATGAGTCACGCTTCCCTGCTACTTTGTGTAAGACTATTGATTATTAAAGTGGCGGTGGCTGCAGAATATAAGGATCATCAATATACAAAAAGATATCAATCAGGGAAATTGCATTTGATTACTTTCTACTGGACAGTTGGAGACACATTGTTTCAGCAATATAATACACTTGTTTGGATTAATGCAATATTTAAAAATTGAAAATAGATGGAGACCCTGACAATGATTGTGTGCTGCAGGGATTTGTATTCATAAGTTGACTGATACTGAATCTCTTAAGAGCCTAATTCAAACACTTGGTCAAGAATACTTCACCCAACAATCACTCCAATCATGACAACGTCTATTTCTGTCAGCCCTGAAGAAAGGACAACATGCTCTCTCTTATGTATGATGCATTAAGGTAGCTCTCTTACGTACAAGCTTCTTCTCTCAATAGCAAATATGTACTGCAATGTCATTTGGAAAAATGTTGGTGCATGAACGATTTCAGAACGTTTCCAAAGGATGAACAAAAATCAATCGTTTAGACTTTGAAAGCGGTCCATATTCCAATTTGAATATATCAACCCTGAAGTAGTCTTACATTTCATATCAGGATGTTCTGCTTCATACTAACACTGTCTGAATGTGTGTGAGGCATAACACTCTGACACTGAATTCAAAATGTCAAAATTGAAAGTTGAACTCATTCCAGCAGGTTAGGTGAAAGCTATTGAATAAAACGCTACAGCTTCTGAGAGTGTATTGAAGCAGCTTTAGAGAGCCGAGCTTTGAACAAGAAGGACGCTCAGGTCCCAATCTGCAGCCAAAGAGTCTTCATAGAAGTGTTTGATTTCCTCGTAGCAAACAGTCTTCTGTGACTCCTTCCCCAAATATGTCTCATAGGTGCGCGAGGAAATGAATGATGACGTTCGTTTAGCGAATCGTCCCAAAGCGGTGAGTTAGTGTCTCCTTTCATCTCACCGCCTGACACAGAGATTAAACTGAGTGTGTCTGAATACTGAAGTGGCTGTTTCCTCGAGGATCAGGTTACTGTGTGTGTACACTTAGTTCCAACATATCTCTGCATTTTATTACATCTGTATTTAAAGAGTCCTCTCCTGCTGATGTTCAGGTGTATATCAGTATGTAGTGTCTCTACTTTAAAGAGTCCTCTCCTGCTGATGTTCCGGTGTATATCAGTATGTAGTGTCTCTACTTTAAAGAGTCCTCTCCTGCTGATGTTCAGGTGTATATCAGTATGTAGTGTCTCTACTTTAAAGAGTCCTCTCCTGCTGATGTTCAGGTGTATATCAGTATGTAGAGTCTCTACTTTAAAGAGTCCTCTCCTGCTGATGTTCAGGTGTATATCAGTTTGTAGTGTCTCTACTTTAAAGAGTCCTCTCCTGCTGATGTTCAGGTGTATATCAGTATGTAGTGTCTCTACTTTAAAGAGTCCTCTGCTGCTGATGTTCAGGTGTATATCAGTATGTAGTGTCTCTACTTTAAAGAGTCCTCTCCTGCTGATGTTCAGGTGTATATCAGTATGTAGTGTCTCTACTTTAAAGAGTCCTCTCCTGCTGATGTTCAGGTGTATATCAGTATGTAGTGTCTCTACTTTAAAGAGTCCTCTCCTGCTGATGTTCAGGTGTATATAGTATATAGTGTCTCTACTTTAAAGAGTCCTCTCCTGCTGATGTTCAGGTGTATATCAGTATGTAGTGTCTCTACTTTAAAGAGTCCTCTCCTGCTGATGTCCAGGTGTATATCAGTATGTAGTGTCTCTACTTTAAAGAGTCCTCTCCTGCTGATGTCCAGGTGTATATCAGTATGTAGTGTCTCTACTTTAAAGAGTCCTCTCCTGCTGATGTTCAGGTGTATATCAGTATGTAGTTTCTAAAATGTTGCTTCATGCTCAGCCATAATACTGTGTGAGTCACTCGCCCTGGGGCCGGTCTTTTCCATGAATCCTTCCTTCAGAAAGTTCCGGGTGAGTTTGTGTACCAGCTGAAAACAAGAAGCAAAGACAAGAAATTAAGAATAACCCTGAGGATACAAAGAGTTTCGGTGTTGAGTGTCCAGTTGGTAAACAAAATGCTTGTACACATAGTATAAAAACAGTAATGAATTATCTCCAGCTCAGTTTTAGCATCTCACTGGCACATATATTAAATAAAAGCTTAGCATCTACGGTAGGCGTTTTTCAAATACCTACTGTGTGAGTGTGTGTGTGTGTGAGTGTGAGTGTGAGTGTGAGTGTGTGTGAGTGTGAGTGTGAGTGTGTGTGTGTGTGTGTGTGTGTGAGTGTGTGTGTGTGTGAGTGTGAGTGTGAGTGTGAGTGTGTGTGTGTGTGTGTGTGTGTGTGTGTGTGAGTGTGTGGTCTAGCATTACTATACTTGTGGGGACCTACATCTGTTTACACAGTCACGTGTGGGGACTCGCCTCCCTTATGGGGACAAATTGGAGGTCCCCATAAGGGGAATCATTACTTTTAGGGTGAAGACTTGGTTAGGGTTAGGGTTAGGGTTAGGGTTAGGCATGTGTTGGTTATGGTTAAGGTTAGGATAAGTCTCCAGGAAATGCATGTAAGTCAATGTAATGTCCCCTGAAGTGATGTATACATGGTATGTGTGTGTGTGTGTGTGTGTGTGTGTGTGTGTGTGTGTGTGTGTTTGTGTGAGTATGAGTGTGTGTTCACCTCAGCATCTGTCGCCCCGGGGAAGGCCACCATTAGATAGTGAAGCTGAACCGCTCGAATCGTATTGAACCAGTCCACGATCTCCTGATGAAGACACACAGAGGCGGAGAGAAACAAGTGAGCAAAGATACTCTTCTAGGAATATAGGGGGAAGTAACAACATATTAAAATAACCCAGAGATAAATAGATACAGGAAACTGATTTTCGAAAACCAAAAGTTGTCTTTTTATGTCTTAAAACAAGAACTAAAACTCACCAGCTAGTCATTAATCATTTCAATAACTTCCACATTTTTCTATTTAAAACAGTTTTGCAAAAGATTGGATGCTGCGTCTATTTATTTGAAATAACTTCTCGACCTGACACGCAGACATACTTCTGTATTCATGCAATAGCAGAGAACAGTAGATGAAGAGCTGGGAGGTAACAGCTGATGGATTCTATCAGCTGGGGCAAATTGGTATGGATGCAAACAATGTATACAATATTTTGTTTTTCATTACTACACATATTTAATTCCAATTCTACGATTTCAACCATATTCAATGTAAATACTGCTATATTTTATTAAAATAGTTTTCTATCTGTGTTTTAAATGTTTGTTTTATTCGTAGGTTAAATGATGTATGCACCACAACACCAAGTCAAATTCCTCGTATGTGTTAACCTACATGGTAATACACCTCTTTCTGATTCTGATGGTTTCTAAAAGGCTCTAGAGCAGGGGGGGTCAAACTCAATTTCATTGCGGGCCACATTAGCATTAAGGTTGCACTCAAAGGGCCGGTTGTAACTTTAAGACTATATAAAAATGCATATATGAATATTTAATATATATAAAATAATATATTATATTACATTATTGCCTTTGCATTGGATTATTATCGGATCGGGTAATAACTTCATAATTAACTACGTCTGAAAGCAGAAGTCTGGGCCAAATAATTGCAAGTCTCTTCAGTGAGAATGCCACAAAATGATTTAAAAAGAAAAGCCAAATTCTGAGATGCATTGTGGGACATGTAGTTTATTGGCAACGTGCTTCTGTAAAGTAGCATGTAACCGCATAATAAACATATCATATTTTTTCATGAAATGAAGTCGCGGGCCGGATTTGGCCCCCGGGCCTTGAGTTTGACCCCCCTGGTCTAGAGACTCGCACCAAAAGCACCAAATATCTAGTTTCCAACACATCCTTTATGTGATGGATTAATGTGTATGTGTATGCATGGTCCTTGTTGAAATAAATACATGAATATATATGGGACATAGAACAGATAAAATAGTGCAAGAGAATGTTTTGAGATGTGCACGTAAATACAAATAATAATAATAATCTAAAAGTTGATCTTGTTTAACAGCTAAGAAAGGTCGACCACATTGTTACAGTCCTAGATCTGCATCACTGGCAAGACATTTTCTTAAAGGTCTCCTATCATCCTCCTCTTCATCAGTATATCACAGGTCTCAGATATATCCAGAGCCTGTCTCTGATTGGCTGAAACACCAAACAGATCATTGCAGCATTACCCATAATCCCCTCTGTTTCAGCCCTGTTTCCAAAGTGCTGATTCTCTGTCTGTTACTTTAGATGAAAACAAGGAGCCCCTCCCCCACGCCCCTCTGAGAGACATTTGGTTACAAAGAACTCAATGGAGCTCTAGAGGAGATTCAGGTGATAAGGGGGGGGGGGGGGGGGTACCTTGGTTGCTGATTGGCTAATGGTTACACAAGACAACGCATCGTGATGACATCACAAAGTGGCCAAAATCTGATCAGCTCATTTTCAGACAGGTTTTTATAGAAATGGATCAAAAAGAGAGAAAATCTTTGTTCCTGAAACTTTCAGAGTCTCTTTCCACAGAGGGGACACATGTTGATGTAGAAGAGACATGAAGAAGAGGGGACACATGTTGATGTAGAAGAGACATGAAGAAGAGGGGACACATGTTGATGTAGAAGAGACATGAAGAAGAGGGGACACATGTTGATGTGGAAGAGACATGAAGAAGAGGGGACACATGTTGATGTAGAAGAGACATGAAGGAGAGGGGACACATGTTGATGTAGAAGAGACATGAAGAAGAGGGGACACATGTTGATGTAGAAGAGACATGAAGAAGAGGGGACACATGTTGATGTAGAAGAGACATGAAGAAGAGGGGACACATGTTGATGTAGAAGAGACATGAAGGAGAGGGGACACATGTTGATGTAGAAGAGACATGAAGAAGAGGGGACACATGTTGATGTAGAAGAGACATGAAGGAGAGGGGACACATGTTGATGTAGAAGAGACATGAAGAAGAGGGGACACATGTTGATGTAGAAGAGACATGAAGAAGAGGGGACACATGTTGATGTAGAAGAGACATGAAGAAGAGGGGACACATGTTGATGTAGAAGAGACATGAAGAAGAGGGGGACACATGTTGATGTAGAAGAGACATGGAGAAGAGGGGACACATGTTGATGTAGAAGAGACATGAAGAAGAGGGGACACATGTTGATGTAGAAGAGACATGGAGAAGAGGGGACACATGTTGATGTAGAAGTGACATGAAGAAGAGGGGACACATGTTGATGTAGAAGAGACATGAAGAAGAGGGGACACATGTTGATGTAGAAGAGACATGAAGAAGAGGGGACACATGTTGATGTAGAAGAGACATGAAGAAGAGGGGACACATGTTGATGTAGAAGAGACATGAAGAAGAGGGGACACATGTTGATGTAGAAGAGACATGAAGAAGAGGGGACACATGTTGATGTAGAAGAGACATGGAGAAGAGGGGACACATGTTGATGTAGAAGAGACATGAAGAAGAGGGGACACATGTTGATGTAGAAGAGACATGGAGAAGAGGGGACACATGTTGATGTAGAAGTGACATGAAGAAGAGGGGACACATGTTGATGTAGAAGAGACATGAAGAAGAGGGGACACGTGTTGATGTAGAAGAGACATGAAGAAGAGGGGACACATGTTGATGTAGAAGAGACATGAAGAAGAGGGGACACATGTTGATGTAGAAGAGACATGGAGAAGAGGGGACACATGTTGATGTAGAAGAGACATGAAGAAGAGGGGACACATGTTGATGTAGAAGAGACGTGGAGAAGAGGGGACACATGTTGATGTAGAAGTGACATGAAGAAGAGGGGACACATGTTGATGAAGAAGAGGACATGAAGAAGAGGGGACACATGTTGATGTAGAAGAGACATGAAGAAGAGGGGACACATGTTGATGTAGAAGAGACATGAAGAAGAGGGGACACATGTTGATGTAGAAGAGACATGGAGAAGAGGGGACACATGTTGATGTAGAAGAGACATGAAGAAGAGGGGACACATGTTGATGTAGAAGAGACATGGAGAAGAGGGGACACATGTTGATGTAGAAGAGACATGAAGAAGAGGGGACACATGTTGATGTAGAAGAGACATGGAGAAGAGGGGACACATGTTGATGTAGAAGTGACATGAAGAAGAGGGGACACATGTTGATGAAGAAGAGACATGAAGAAGAGGGGACACATGTTGATGTAGAAGAGACATGAAGAAGAGTGCAGACCTTTCCGTTGTCGTGGTAGACGAAGATGTTGCGCGTGCTGTAGTCTTTGAGGTAGGTGATCTGCAGGCCGTTGGGGTTTCCGATCTTCTCCGGCTGGAAGGTGGCGTTGATGGTGTCCACTTTGACCACTGCTTTCGGCTCCTTAGCCTAAGGAAGGAGGGAGGAAGTAGAAGAGGAAAAGGAGGTGTTTTAGTGTGTTAGAAATGCAAGGGTCAACCGTCTGAATCAGAGATGTGAAAAAGCTAAATATTTGCTATCAGGTATTTTATCTTGTTTTTGTTCCACCTTGAGGGAGGGAGGAAGGAAAGGAAAAAGGAGGTGTGTTAGAAATGCAAGGGTCAACAACAAGACTTATGGTAACTCAGGAACTGTATATCTAATGTTTAGGGATTTAGATGTTTGGACTAATATGAAACACTGATTTATTGTATTCCATCTCTTGCCGTCGGGTACTTTTATAATTGCTTTGTCCCTTAATACTCTTTTTCATTACCTTCACCAAGGAAGAGGTTTTGGATTTGTCTTGTCAGCAGGATTATAAGAAACTAGCAGTGTGACTTTCATCAAACTTGGTGGAAGGGTGTAACGTAAGCCGAGGAAAAGCCACATTACATTTGAGTGGATCCGGATCACAACGTGGTACACAACTTACTTTTGACTTTCTTGAACATTGCAAGATATGCTGCATTCACTAGGTGTTCGAATACATCTGAGAAAGGAGTTGGAAAAGTCACGTAAACGTCCGGCTGTTTCAACAACTCTGTTACAGATATGTAGCTTCGATGCTTTGTTCCAATATTATAATTTAAAGCCCATAAATAAAACAAAATCAGAAAAAAGATACTTCCAAACTCAGGAAATGTCACCATCTGAGATGCATTTGAACGCACCATTGACTTTGGCTGATGTCTGCACTGTAGATACAACTCTGTATATTGTTAGAAAAGTTAAATAAGGAACACAAAGGTCTGAATGAACTGGTCTGGGACCTGATTGAATTGTTTCCATTAGACTTGAAAAGCTGGGTATCAAAGCTCAGGGCAACATTTCGTGCTTTTTCTAACCATGAAAATGATATCTGGACCTATTATCAACACATCTGAGATGCATTTGAACGCACCGTTGACTTTAGCTGAGGTCTGCACTATCATTATGCCATTCTGGTTTTAGATACAACTCTGTATGTTGTAGAACAAGTTTAATAATGAACAAAGAATGATAAAGGAAATGGACTGGGACCTGATGTCATTGTTTTTCTGACAGACTTCGACCAGAACATATAGTAAAGTTAAAGAGTCAAGGTTCATGCTGGGTATCAAAGCTTGACATTATATCTGGACCTGGATCAACACATCAGTCTGCATCAGTGAGAACCTTCTCGCCTCAGACCAACACTGATCCCAGAGAACGCGTGCGACTAGAATTTAAATAGGAGCATAATCTAATGTGTATCTTAACAGCCAACAGCTCTGCTTTTCCACAAAGATTTGAAAGAAGATTAGATTGTACACACACCTCCCATCAGAAAGTGAGACAAATGTGAGAAACCGAAGCCGGCAGACTGTGACTCGGGCCTGAATATTTTACACACCTCCAGGTTTTTCTGAAACCACAAGAAGCAGCTCAGAGCCCAGAGCACCCGAGCGACACTTTCTCCTTTATCAATTCTGTGACTGCATGAGAGGATTTTGTTTTGTTGTTGGCTATAGCAGAGGCACCGGGAGAATACAGAGAGAAATACTGCGACAAACTAAGTGCTGGAGGACAAGGGGAATTAAATGTTTTTATGCCAATAAAACACACTGGAAACCATTATTCAAAATGTATTATTTCTATTTTCACTGTGACAAACTCCCAGTGCTTCCAGCTCTAATTGGTTCAGGTGGTGTTCAGCTTAGTGATTCCTCCACTCTGACAGAGGACACCACACTCCAGCTTGTTTCAGCACACTTAGAAGCAGCAGAGGAAGCAGGACTCCTTTGGTAGGCTTTCGGTTGGTATGTATCTCCGGGCTCTGAGATGCGTGTGGTGTTATAAAGTGCGTACAAATCCTGCAGAACATAATGTGTCCTTAAAGTTCTCCCTTATAAAGTGGAGCAGTGATTTTCTAGGTCCACCTGGAAGTCAGCGCTGCAATGTGATTTTTCCATTGGATTTTGGGATATTGTACAAAAACTGTTTATGAAACTTAAACATGTTAACATCACTTTTATAGGAGTTGAAGAGTAAATGCAATCCACATAAGTAAAAAGCTAACGTCACCACCGCTAAGCTAAAGGCGGCTAATGTTGGGCTATAAAGGAACTATAGCACGGTCACATGACTTCAGGTCACCACCGCTAAGCTAAAGGTGGCTAATGTTGGGCTATAAAGGAACTACAGCACGGTCACATGACTTCACCTCACCACCGCTAAGCTAAAGGAGGCTAATGTTGGGCTATAAAGGAACTACAGCACGGTCACATGACTTCACGTCACCAACGCTAAGCTAAAGGTGGCTAATGTTGGGCTATAAAGGAACTACAGCACGGTCACATGACTTCACCTCACCACCGCTAAGCTAAAGGAGGCTAATGTTGGGCTATAAAGGAACTACAGCACGGTCACATGACTTCACGTCACCAACGCTAAGCTAAAGGTGGCTAATGTTGGGCTATAAAGGAACTACAGCACGGTCACATGACTTCACGTCACCACCGCTAAGCTAAAGGAGGCTAATGTTGGGCTATAAAGGAACTACAGCACGGTCACATGACTTCACGTCACCACCGCTAAGCTAAAGGAAGCTAATGTTGGGCTATAAAGGAACTACAGCACGGTCACATGACTTCACGTCGCCACCGCTAAGCTAAAGGAGGCTAATGTTGGGCTATAAAGGAACTACAGCACGGGCACATGACTTCACGTCACCACCGCTAAGCTAAAGGTGGCTAATGTTGGGCTATAAAGGAACTACAGCACGGTCACATGACTTCACGTCACCACCGCTAAGCTAAAGGAGGCTAATGTTGGGCGTGATGACGTTTCGTCTCATTTAGAGACACTTGTTAGCAACCGCCGTTTTTTTTAATTCATCAGTTGGGTATTTACTGACGTATTTGATGTCGTAGAACAAACCGTTAAATCTCTTGAGTTTGTGTTAACCACCGACCTTATTTCAGGATAACAACCAAAAACACATAAAAAAATGTCCAGACCAGGGGACAGGAAGTGATAAAATGCTGACTAATTTCCGGGTTTCAGGACTTATTCCCGCACCATTCTATTTAAAGTATTTGTGATGTGGTTGCATATGTGTCGCACATGTGCTGGAAGTAAACTACTGCCTTCACGCAACACTATTTAGGAAGCGGTCTTATTAGCACATGTAACAAGTGTTTTGCAGACATGGTGTAGTGTACGTAAAGCTTAATGTGGGCTCTAAAAGTCGAATTTACAGCTTTTGCTTACGTCATATTTGGTGAAATACTTCAGAGTCCCCTCCCTCTCCGAGAGGACGAATCTCCTGCTGAAGAACTGCCCGTTGTCCCGCCCCCTCTTCATCAACATGCCATCTCTCATTCCTGCAGGAAACCAGCAAAGGTTTTTCATTAGCATGTGTGTTTGAATGCATGTGTGTGTGTGTCCTAGCATTACTATACTTGTGGGGACATACATCTGTTTACACAGTCACGTGTGGGGACTCGCCTCCCTTATGGGGACAACATGGGGACTCATTAATTTTAGGGTGAAGACTTGGTTAGGTTTAGGGTTAGGTTAAGGGTTAGGGTTAGGCATGTGTTGGTTAGGATAAGTCTCCAGGAAAATGCATGTAAGTCAATGTAATGTCCCCTGAAGTGATGTATACATGGTGTGTGTGTGTGTGTGTGTGTGTGTGTGTGTGTCTTTCTGTGCCCACACTCACCTTCCTCGTATAGTAAGTGGTTCCCAGGCTCACAGAACTCCTTCCTCTCATACTTTGCTCTGATCCACTGCTCCCTGAGAGTCCTGAGCACACAAGCAGATGAAATGTCAACAGAGCTAGCAGACCAGAAGACGTCATGTGTTAGATTACATTAGAGCAGACATTCAGTACAAATATAAAGATTGTCATGTAATTTAAATGTGTATATAATAAGTATGAATCCTAATTTAAGAAACACTGGTTATGAAGAGACTGACATTTGTGTTTACAAGTAACATTGGAACTGTATGCCAGAAAAAAGCCTGAACATGTAGATACTTTGTTATGATGTTAGCTAATAGCTGTTCAACAGGCTAGCTAGCAAAGCTAACAAAACAAACTAAAATAGCCAAGTTCTTTTAAAGAGCCATAGTATAAAAGTATTATTGGACATACCAACAGCCCAAAATGTTGGTATAAATCTCATCTAAAAGCTATTGTTTTTTTTTTCTCTTACTCAACGAACACTTGGCTACTTTACACTGAACTAATTTATTAAACCATCATTTAAATTGTGTAGGAACTATAAATTCATGTCATGGTTAACATGATACCTTAAATAACAGCAAGCTTGGCTCAGGATCAAGCAATCTTATTGTTTGTCTAAGAGCTGCAACAAATGCATTTGAACATGTATTGATGTGTGACTTATCCTAACCTTAACCAACACATGCCTAACCCTAACCAAGTCTTCACCCTAAAATTAATGATTCCCCTCATGGGGACCTCCAATTTGTCCCCATAAGGGAGGCGAGTCCCCACACGTGACTGTATAAACAGATGTAGGTCCCCACAAGTATAGTAATGCTTGGCCACACACGCACACACACCATTTTAAATTGAAGCCAAGATGTTGTCAACCAGTGGTTTAAACTCAGATGTGGGAGCCTGTGTGTTTTTGTCTTCTCCAAAAATCTCCCCGCCTCCAATGAATACAATTCCAAGCATTCCTGTCTGGGATCTGCCCGCTGCAGCAGACGATGAAACACAAAGTGTGTGTGCAGGTAAACTGGAGGCAATCCTCAGACAGGAGAATACATCAGAAAAGGTTTCTAAAAACAGGAGCTGGTTAGCTTTTTACATTACATGTTACTTGTTAGACACTTTTATCCAAAGCGACTTACATACTCAGTACTGTGGGCAATCCCCACAGGAGCAATTTGGGGTGAAGTGTCTTGCCCAGGGACACAACGACATGCTGACTGCAGTGAGGTTTGAACCTGTGACCCCCTGATCCCAACACCAAGGCTCTATCCCAGGGGTCGGCAACCCCTGGCACGCGTGCCAGCATTGGCACGCGGCACCGTAACCAGTGGCACGCTAGGAATAAGTGGAATAAGTGTGCAAAAATATTTAAATTGTATTTTGGGATCCTGAACGAGACCGCCGCCAGAGCGCGTCTCCCTGTTACCCGCAGAAGGAAGCCATGCACACAACGCAGCCCCGCTCTCTTTAACTCCAGGTGACTTTCTGCCGCTTTCCTCCGTGGTGTTGATCGTTTCACCACAGAGAGGAAAGCACTTCACTAATTGCAGTAGCCTACCCATAAGGAGCTGTACAAATGCCGCAGTTTCTGCGTGGCTGTGTATTTAGTTGAAAGCCCAGTGGCGATCTGATCATCTCTCATTGAAATAATATGCTACAAAGGGGCGGACTGGCCATCTGTGTGTTGAACTTTCCTGTCGGCTCCCAGACCGTAGTCGAGGAGTACAGACCTCTGTTTTTCTGCTTCCTCGTTTCACTTCCAGAAACATACACAGTTCTCTCACTGTCGCTCTACCATCCACAAACACGTATGCACAAGCCACACCCCTCTCTCTCTCTCTCTTAAAGGGACAGCGATCTCATCTCACTCTGCGTGACCTTAATATCATTACATGTGTGTTCTGGAGAATCACAGAACGGACAATCGTCCTTATTATTATGCTGTTTAAACCAATTATTTAAATGTGTTTGTTAAATTCGACATCATGTAAGTTGCACTGACAGGTCCACACACTGCCTCCCCGCAGAGAGGCTCCCCCGCCCTCCTGTTGATAGTTGACAAGCGTCAAGCTCCTCATCCCCCCCCCCACTTGATAATTCTCGATCGTTGGCACGCTGATAACAATTTTTTTTTAAAATGGCACTTCATATGAAAAAGGTTGCCGACCCCTGCTCTATCCACTGCGCCACACGCCTCCCTCCGCTTTGACTTCATTCTCACGATATCTAATTAAACACCTCTTGAGTTCAAATAACTTCACTAAGTGGTCTTCTCCCTCAGTAACAGCAAAGTGTTTTCTAGGAGACCTTGCGAATTTAAAGGGCTTTAAAATGCAACACAACCCGAGGAAGTTCCTACTTTTGTGTTAGAAGATACAGGTAACAATGGCCCGTTTGTTATCGCTATACATCTGTTGATTGTGGATGCTATAGCAGCTATGTGTGATGATGTGGCGGACACACAATAACGTCTCTAAGGTTACGTCCAATCCGCATGCCTTATTGCTCGATTCAGGTTTATTGGCCATATCTCATTCTTTCTGTAATGGTCACATTATTCATTAAATGTTTTGTCATGTTGCCTTTTACTTAATTATCTAAATACTTATCACCGTAATAAACCGTATTTAATTGCATCTTACTGTCCAATATTTCATTTAATATTCTGTTCTTGTGTTCATCATATTCTCTTTAAGTGTATATAGACTTCTTGCACTATGTTTTATTCTATATGTTGCATCGTTGGAGGAGCTCAGGTCAGAAGAATTGCATTGCCATTTCTACACTGTAGCTCATGTGCATAGGACAATAAAACCTTTGAATTTAAATGTGACCAGTATCAGATTCCTGTCTGACCCAAATGCACTTTACAAAAAGTAATTTGCACCACACTGTCGTAGCAAAGTAAACAAAAAGTCACTGTACAGCTCACACCAATCTGATTATGCTAAAGAACAATGCAAATCAGACGTCTAAAGGCCCGGACACACCAAACTGACACCAAAGAACACGTCCCGACGGACACTGGAACACACCGCAAAGACTTCAGCCGACGGCCAGGAAGCACGTACGAACTGCGCATGGGTGAGTGGCAATAACTCTCCTCACCAGCAGGCGGCGGTAGTGTGTGTTCGTCATTCAAAAGAGGCAACAACCGGAAGACAGACTGCGTGATAACCGAGAGAAGAAGAACAGACTGCGTGATATAAACCAACAACAAATAGCGTGTTCCATTTTCACTCTACAGCGAGAAGCTCACGGGGCTTTCCCGAACCTGTGTCGAGAGCTGGAGTTAAATGGAGTCTCAGATTTGTCTTCTTAATCGTTTGTTTGGGTCCCTCACTTCCGTTTCCCTTCTCATGCTCTGATTCGCTAGCTGAACAGCCAATCAGAGTGATTTATTTTGCCGACAGCCCAACATGTCGGGACCAAGCGGCAAACTCTGGGGAACACCCGGGACGCCAATATGGAAGTGCCACACACTGCAGTTCATACATGGGCCGCTAGGGACTGACTGCAGAAAGGAGCAATTCCATAGACCCCCATGTTAAAATGCCCAACTTTACAGCAGAAAAAAACATGTTTCTACCCCTGGATGCAATAAATATTATTATCGATATAGTTAGATTCCACCTTCATGATTATGAATCTGCCGTTAGTGGCCGACTCCGCCTACTAAGGGCTTCTCGGCAACTCTGCAGAATCCTATGGGTGACGTCACGGACACTACGTCCATTTATATGTACAGTCTATGGGCGGGACACACCAATCTGTGTAGGGCGACAGAACGCTCGTCGACGGCCCGACATCTATCGACGCCGAAAATCGGCTTGGTGTCTAAGGACCTTAAAAGTAATATTACAAATCACGTTTTAAAAACATTGTGATGCTTTCATGATGATGCAGAGACCAGAGAGATTCAGGACGGCACCCGACACTGCAAACATTACAAATTTTGCCAAGTATATTTGTCTAATTTCTAGTTAAACGTTAAACGTGATATAACACCTAATAACTTAAGTCTTGTTTTTAGACAAGGCATCTTTTTAAATCAAAGTCTCTTAAGAACATCTTATTTTAGAGGAACATCTCCAACATCAGAAAACAGAAAATGTCCAAGCATTTCTGTCGTTTCTTGTAACAACTTCCCTAATTCTGGTCAAACATACACTGAACAAAGATATAAACGCAACACTTTTGTTTTTGCTCCCATTTCTCATGAGATGAACTCAAAGATCTAAAACATTTTCTATAAACACAAAATAACCATTTCTCTCAAATATTGTTCACAAATCTGAAAGAATGTGTGATAGTGAGCACTTCTCCTTTGCCGAGATAATCCATCCCACCTCACAGGTGTGGCATATCAAGATGCTGATTAGACAGCATGATTATTGCACAGGTGTGCCTTAGGCTGGCCACAATAAAAGGCCATTCTGAAACGTGCAGTTTTGCTTTATTGGGGGGGTCTGGGGGGGTCCGAAAACCAGGCAGTATCTGGTGTGAGGGGTAGGGGTAGGGGTAGGGTTAGGGTTAGGGTTAGGGGTAGGGGTAGGGTAATGTTGTGAATCGAGTGGCCTGTGTTCGTCGTCCATAACATACGCCTGCCCATACCATAACCCCACCACCACCATGGGCCACTCGATTCACAACATTACCCTAACCCTAACCCTACCCCTAACCCTAACCCTCACACCAGATACTGACTGGTTTTCGGACCCCCCCAAGATAGTCCATCACACCTGTGAGGTGGGATGGATTATCTCGGCAAAGGAGAAGTGCTCACTATCACCGATTCTTTCAGATTTGTGAACAATATTTGAGAGAAATGGTTATTTTGTGTAAATAGAAAATGTTTTAGATCTTTGAGTTCTTTGACATTTGTTTTGTTCAGTGTAGTTCAGAATAAGTTTTCACAGCTAAATACAGGATCTTATTTATCTAAATATCCCATCTTTACTTCAAGAAATCTTACCCAGCCATTTTGTACTTGTTCTATTGGTAGATGTGTTCACAGGGCGACTGTGGCTGCGAGGGAGTGCGGTCGTCTTTCAACCAGAAGGTTGTGGGTTCGATCCCAGCCCATGTAGTCAACATGTCGATGTATCCTTGGGCAAGATACTTAACCCTGAGTTGCTCCCGATGGCCAACGGTGTGTGAATGTTAGGTCCTAGAGTAAGATACACTGCTCTGTATGAATGGGTGTGAATGGGTGAATGACATGTAGTATGTAAAGCACTTTGAGGGGTCTTAAAGACTGGATAAAGCACTATATAAGTACAGTCCATTTACCCCTAACCCTACCCCTACCCCTCACACCAGATACTGCCTGGTTTTCGGACCCCCCCAGACCCCCCCAAATAAAGCAAAACTGCACGTTTCAGAGTGGCCTTTTATTGTGGCCAGCCTAAGGCACACCTGTGCAATAATCATGCTGTCTAATCAGCATCTTGATATGCCACACCTGTGAGGTGGGATGGATTATCTCGGCAAAGGAGAAGTGCTCACTATCACAGACTCTTTCAGATTTGTGAACAATATTTGAGAGAAATGGTTATTGTGTGTTTATAGAAAATGTTTTAGATTTTTGAGTTCATCTCATGAGAAATGGGAGCAAAAACAAAAGTGAAATGTTTTTGTTCAGTATAGTTCAGAATAAGTTTTCCCAGCCAAATACAGGATCTCATTTATCTAAATATCCCATCTTTACTTCAAGAAATCTTACCCAGCCATTTTGTACTTGCTCTATTGGTAGAGGTGTTCACTTATTCAAAGCGAAAACACCTTGTTTTTATTTTCCATTTACTTGTTTGTTGAGCAGCATTTGTTCCAGTGTGGTAGAAAAGTAAAAGACATTTAAAAGACGTCAGAAGATGTGTGATGTTAATGAGAATAAGATGAGATGGTTAGTGTTTGTGTTCAAGCCGGGAGAAAAGCAATGTTCTCTGAGAAGAATAATTATCTCCCAACGCCGGAGAGGAGTCTAAAACGTTTAAGATCCCGAAACTAAAAGGTAATTAGAGATTGTGATTTGTCCACACACGCACCACCAAAGACTTGAATCGCATTTAATTCCCACAGTCACGCCCTTAACAACTTGACCAAGCTTGAGCAAAGGTGCCGGGTAGGAGAGATTGAAACACATCCAAGTACACGAGCATCGCTGCCAAAAACTGCAGAAATTCCCTCTTGCTGGGAATTTCAAAGGTAAGCAGAGAACAAGGAAAGGTTTCTAAGAGGCACTTGATGTAAGTCCAGCTGTGTGAGAAGGACAGAGCTTTCAACCTTGAAAGTATTATTTTAAAAACACATCTACAAAGCAAAAGAAAGTATGGTTTAAATGAGGACATGACGCTGAGAGAAAGTGCAGCATTTATGCAGGTAATGTTTTATTCATGATCGGAAATGATGAGTGATATATGGGTAAAGCGAGGAAGGATGAATAATGGAGTGTATTCACTGCATGGTAAATCAGACCTCTGCTAAAGGAGTTGTCGTTTTCTATTAGCAGAAGTTAAGAAGTTAGAGACCTAGTTAAAACACGGCAGACCACTGAAGCATGTTACAGGACATTGTGCACAAATGATCAGGCTGGCCACTATCAAAAAAGTGGTGAAAATATTTGTGTAGGACGATCCTAAAGTGTGCATCGCCCTGGTTCCCTCCACAAAATGTGATTTTGGATTATTGCAGAAAATAATCTCTGTGTCAAACAAACGTTTCTTATACTTCTGTTCTGATCTCCTCGAGCCGAGGGAACAGGAAGAAGTACTAAAAAGCGAACTTATTTCTACGATATTTGGTTGCAGATACAAGAAAGAATTAGTTTCCTGTTTCACCAACAGCATACAGATGTGTGACTCGAGGATCCTCCCTACACTGACGAAATATCCCCAGTGGAAACAAAGCACCGGGTACCAAAGTGATTTGATTAAAGCAAAGCACTACCATGCAGTGGAAGGTGTTTGCTTAGATGCTATACAGAGAGTGGGGAAGATGTACGATTTAAAAGACGGAAGTGTTTTTAAAGTATAATTAGATCAAAAATCTCACTGCAGTGAAAATGTATGTAATGTACATTTGATACATACCTGTGTTTATATAGGTGTGTGTGGCCTAGCATTACCATCCTTGTGGGGACCTAAATCTGTTTACACAGTCACATGTGGGGACTCGCCTCCCTTATGGGGACATAATGGAGGTCCCTATGAGGGGAATTATTAATGTGAGGGTGAAGACTTGGTTAAGGATTAGGGTTAGGGTTAAGCATGTGTTGGTTATGGTTATGGTTAGGATAAGTCTCCAGGAAATGCATGTAAGTCAATGTAATGTCCCCTGAAGTGATGTATACATGGTATGGGTGTGTGTGTGTGTGTGTGTGTGTGTGTGTTGCGATGGATACTCACTGGCAGTCTTTGTGGGTTGGTTTGTAGTAGTAGAAGGGAACAGCAGCCTCATATTTACTCTTCATCAGCACATTGCCGTGATCAGCCATAAACTAACACACACACACACACACACACACACACACACACACACACACACACACACACACACACACACACACACACACACACACACACACACACACACACACACACACACACACACACACACACACACACACACACACACACACACACACACACACACACACACACACACACACACACACAGATTAGTGAGGAACAACCACACCCTGGCACAGGAATGAAATACTTGGAAAGGTAACAACTCACTTATGAATCAGAGCTGAGATGAAGAAGAATTCAATAAGTATTTTGATAGAAACATGAGAGCCAAACTAGCACTCTTTTAAACAATCAGCCAATACAGATACAGATGTTTAAAAGAACACCTTCATTATTACATGGCTGTATTGCTGTGTTTCAGTCCCCTTGCACCTCCATCCTTAAATAAGCACACAGTAAAGTAAATACCTGGTCCTATAACACTGCTAAAGGTCCTGTGACACCTGTGGGTTTCTTTAGTGGTCTCACCTGCACCTCGTGGTCCTCCCAGTGAGACAGACTCAGAGACTTCACCTTGCTGGTGTCCGGGATGTTTCTGTGGATCCCGGAGCAAGCGAGGCAGACGAAGACCCCCAAAGTACAGGAGCCCCAGTCAGGGTCTAAAGGGAGGAGGAGGAGGGGGGGGGGGGGGGGGGAGAGGAGGAGGAGGAGGGGGAGAATACAATAAGAGGGTGGGATATTTGGGGAAACAGCAGCACAACAATCAGAGTTTGTATCTTCTTGGTCGAATGTTCTTATTGTAAGTCTCTTTGGATAAAAGCGTCTGCTAAATGTAATGTAATGTAAACAGGTGAAAGTAGTGGAGTACAAATACTTCGTTACTGTACTTAAGTACATTGTTCTGGTATCAGTACTTTACTCCACGACTTATCTTTCTGACAACTTTTTACTGAACACAAATACCTGTACATTCTACTTCTTACATGTTGAACCCAAATACCTGTACTTTCTACTTCTTACATGTTGAACTCAAATACCTGTACTTTCTACTTCTTACATGTTGAACACAAATACCTGTACTTTCTACTTCTTACATGTTGAACTCAAATACCTGTACTTTCTACTTCTCTCATTTCCCAAACAGCTGGTTCCTTTAGTCTGAATGTGTGTTTGGTGGCGTGATCATTATTCTTTAGAGTCATTGCGTGCCTATTGATTTGAACACGATCCGTGTATCCATCACTTCCTGGTCTTCTCTAAAGAAGAGGGACCAATGGAAACGTTGTCATGTTGCCGTTGTTCAGCATGGAAACATTCATTAGCTAACAATGACATTATTGTTCTATTGATATAAAGTGAGGTCAGGTACTCTTTAAAACAGCTGCTAGCTATGGGTACTTTCTACTGAAGTACATTTCAAAGCCTCTTTACTTTTACTTGAGTAAAGAAGTTTAGTCAGTACTTCTACTTTCACCAGAGTACTCTTAAACACGAGTATCTGTACTTCTACTTGAGTAAAGGATGTAGGATGTAGGGTGTGTACTTTTGCCCTCTCTTGACAACAACTTATTCTTAAACTGTTCAAAAACCTCTTTATATCTGCACGTGCCTCACATCAAACATGTATTTGGATGCTTTGGGATTACATAGTTGGAGTTTCTCCTTTCTTATAAAAGACCTGGAGTACTTTGGATCCTGTTAATTCTCCTTTCCAATTTTTTTTAAATTACTATCCATCCATCTATCTATCTCTCCATCAATCTATCTCTCTATCTCTCCATCAATCTATCTATCCATCTATCCATCTATCTCTCTATCTATCTATCCATCTCTCCATCAATCTATCTCTCCATCAATCTATCTATCCATCCATCTATCCATCTATCTATCCATCTATCCATCCATCTATCTCTCCATCTCTCCATCAATCTATCTATCCATCTATCTATCTATCCATCTATCCATCCATCTATCTCTCCATCTCTCCATCAATCTATCTATCAATCTATCTCTCCATCAATCTATCTATCGATTTAAAATGAGCACAAAGAGACAACAAAACGACACAAAAGACCGTAAAGAGACCAAAACACCTCCTTCCAGCAGAGAGGCTTCGCAGCTGAAAAGAGACACAAAGACACCATAACAAGACTCACAACAACCACAAAGGAGAACAAACTACAGAGATGCATACCAGCTGTAAGAGACGGAAATGAACTTAAAGAGAGACAGAAGACCGAAAAGAAACACCAAATGGACTCAAAATGCCCCAAGGTAAATACACTGTAGACAAGGCAACTACAGAGAACACAATTAGCACAAAAGGGTCAAAGAAGACAATTTAGAGACCAAACACAACCAGACAAATGTCAACACAGCAACAGAGACATCGGGCAAACTATACCTATAGTGTATAGTCTTAAAATCAGGACGAAGAAATGAGACAAAAGGCTGTAAAGATACACAATGACCACGAAAAGATAACAAATGACGACAAAGACACACAACTATGTAACACAAGTGAAAAGAGACACAGAGCTACTAGCTACATAAATGAACTGTTAAAAAGACACACATTGCCCCAAAGAGACTTAAAAAGGCAGGAAAATGACACACAATGACGAGAAAGACACATACATTTTAGTAGAAAGACACAAAACAACTACGGACAGAAACTGACCACAGAGCGATGAGTAACGACTAAAACAAGACACTAAACAACAACAGAAATATTCTGAACGATCTTGTTTATCAGAAGTTTTGGGGGCTTTTGCATATAAGTGCCCAGGGGCCACAATATCTCAATTTCCGCCTCTGTTCTTATCACTCGAGATGGCATTCGTACACAGCAGATTAGAACTGGACTTGCTGGTGTATTGTCATGATTTTCTACATCACTGTGTCACCATGGAGACACGTGCCAACTGGCCGATGCGAGTCTCCTTTGTCTCCAGTCATGAGGAAGGAGAAGAGATGACCTGTGAATGTGACCTGAGGCGGTGTCAGAAGAGAAGTGAACCTTCCTTGGATAAACACAGATTGAAAGATGGAGAGATAAAAGCCGGTTTCACATCAAGTACTTTGCCTTACTTAGTGCCGGCACTTATAACCCCAGGGCCCTAAGTACCGATCGCGTTCACACCGGAATAAGTTCCCTGAGGGAAGATTACGTAAATGAGCCGCTGACATCACTTCGTCTTCTTCTGCTTTGGGTTTACTGGCAGACCGCAAGCCACTTCACGGCGTATACTGCCACCCGGAGTCCCCGGAGTTGGGGACTGGCTTCTACTGAAGCCTTCCGAGTAAATGCTAATGCTAATAATGCTAATGCCAGCAAATACAATGGCGGCTTCAAAAAACTTTTCAGAGTTTTACGGGGCGTGGTTTGCAATTCGCCCAGTGTAAACCGTGATCGTTTTTCTCGTGTCCAGGAGAGAAGCTTAAAAAGGAGACTAAATGGAGTCTCTGAGAAGGTTCAAAATTGGTACTTTAATTAATAAAAAGCGCGTTAATGTTACAAACAGGATATTGTTGGACAGAAAAGCAGCTGTGTCTCTGGCTCTGACAGGTGAAGAAAGAGGCCGAACCCCTCAGGTCCCGCTGTATTTATATCCTCAGCTGGCTCCTCCCTGCGGGCCGGCTCTCCACGTTTTAATGTCCGTTGTTACGCATATCAGAGGATACAGACGTTGTACATTCAATATATCTAAACACGCCTTTTCTCTTCCTTAACTCTTTCATAACTTTTCATTTAACACATTCTGAACGCTGTAATCAATACTCCAAAAAATACAGGAAATACTTCACGGCAGTTTGGTTTCCGGTCGTTCCTGATGTTGTCTCATGCTACCCACATCTGTAAACAATAACGTACTCAAATAAACTGTACCTTCATTTAATATTCAACAATAATAATATCTCGATGTCTGTGGTTGTAGTGTTGAAATCAGTAGGTTTCGGTGTGCAACATCATATCATATCGCTGCTAAATTCACCTCTATAGTAAATGGTATATTAGCCTCATGCTAAATGCTAATCGGAGATGAAGGATTTTCAGAATAAAAGCTTAACAACTGGTTGTGCACAGGAACTTCTGGTTTTTCAGTATAAAACAGCATTTAAACTGACGGTATGTTTAAGGTACATTATGCCATCAAAACATTGATTTTAATTTCTAACACCAGCCAATAGAAATTGGAACTTTGTTGGTCCCACCTCTCTAGCAGGAACTGAAAATGGGGGTAAAAGTTCCCGGCACTAAGTACTCTTTTTGGTGGGAACGCGACATAAGGGTTACTACCGGAACTAAACGGGAATATTACGGGGTAAAAGTACTCCGGTGTGAATGCGCCAAAATCCTGGCAGAGATATCATTTTGTTCTCTGTTGCAGAAAACTAGACTTAGCAACAAGGGGAACACGATCTTAAAAGTGTAGAATCATTATTTATATTGCATGTCATACACATTGGAAATCTCTAAATGAACTGTAAAATATTCACATTGGAAAATAAATATTAAAAAAGGGGCCCTGTCATGCTTTTGGGGGTTTCCCTTTGCTGTTGAGTGTTCTATCAGAGCATGCAAATGGTCTCGAAGGCTAAAATCCCTGTGTTCTCTCCAGAGGAAACGCCTCCATTGGATTCCTTTGTTTACTTCCGGAACATAGTGACATCACTGTAGAGCACTCTCGCTCCTATTGGCTAATGCTCCAACACATTGTACGTGATAGGCTAAGGGGCGGGATATCTCTAAGCGGTTGACCAATCACAACAGAGCCGGCCAGCTAACCAATCAGAGCAGACTGGGCTCTGGTTTCAGACAGAGGGTGAAAAGAGGTGCTGCAGCACAGGCAGTATGAGAAAAGCAGGAGAGGACTCTTTAAAGTAGAGACACTACATACTGATATACACCTGAACATCAGCAGTAGAGGACTCTTTAAAGTAGAGACACTACATACTGATATACACCTGAACATCAGCAGGAGAGGACTCTTTAAAGTAGAGACACTACATACTGATATACACCTGAACATCAGCAGGAGAGGACTCTTTAAAGTAGAGACACTACATACTGATATACACCTGAACATCAGCAGGAGAGGACTCTTTAAAGTAGAGACACTACATACTGATATACACCTGAACATCAGCAGGAGAGGACTCTTTAAAGTAGAGACACTACATACTGATATACACCTGAACATCAGCAGGAGAGGACTCTTTAAAGTAGAGACACTACATACTGATATACACCTGAACATCAGCAGGAGAGGACTCTTTAAAGTAGAGACACTACATACTGATATACACCTGAACATCAGCAGGAGAGGACTCTTTAAAGTAGAGACACTACATACTGATATACACCTGAACATCAGCAGGAGAGGACTCTTTAAAGTAGAGACACTACATACTGATATACACCTGAACATCAGCAGGAGAGGACTCTTTAAAGTGCAAGGTAAAGCTTGACGTCTGTTAATGATTAACCAAGATATCTTCTTAGATCTTAGATATCGTAAAAGCTTATCGTAAGTGTTGTTTCCGGTTTTAAAGGCTTTATTAAAGTAAATAGACGTAATTTTCTGTATTTAATTGAATTTTCTAGCTGTTCTACAAATGATCATCTCCCTCTCAGTCTTTATATCTACAATACTGATGTTTTTTTTAATCAAAACTTTCAATGTGGCAATATCTTGTGAAAGCATCAACGGTCAACCCTGCACTATCGTCAAGGCATTTGTTCAAACATGTTGTTCTTTATTTTTAATAATGTCCTGCCTTAATACCTACCTACATTTTAATCTAGATGATCAAACAGAAGACCTCCATAGTTGGGCTAAACAAGTTGGGTGAGGGAGTTTACAAAACTTCTCGGAGCAAGTGCAGGCTTGTTCAAAACTGCACTTCTCTGTGTTGCCTTCAGGTGCTCCTGGAGAACACACCTTCCCACACATTTAAGTTGAAAACAACACAATGCACCAAAAGGAGAGTCTTGCATATTGAGTGTTATTTTAAAAAGCATTACTTAAAGCTTTTCATGGTTGAATAAAAGAAGAAATGGCGCTTTTATGATGTGTTTTAATGATTGGTTTCACCCTGTTGGCTCGGGTAAACGCTCCACAGCTCCTGAACGTCACATTGAAGCAGCTCATACCCAGTTACATGAAGCTGTTTTGAACACTTTCTCAGCTGATTCAGGTGTGTTTTCTGTCTCTTACCCGGTGCTCCGCAGTCTGCGCACGTTTCATTCCCGGGGTTCTGCAGGATCTCCCGCAGCGCGCGCGTTGCTCTCTCATTTGCCGACATTTCCAGATACCTCCGCGTGCAGTTAGAGGGCAGAAACAGGGGGGAGGTGGAGGGGGGCAGGCAGGTAAAGGTGTGTCTCCTCGGCCTCGACTCCCCCTCTGACAGGCAAGTCCGCACAGGTACGCGCACACAAACTTAAAATCAAACCAAATCAAGGTATGTTTACCAATTCTTCACGGAAGTATCCATCCGCGTTCCCCTTTCAATGCGCCCACTAAAGCACCACTAAACCCGGTGCTGACCCCCGGACTGGTGAATCCTGCCCAGCCAAATCACGGCAAGAAACCAGTGTATGTGTACGTGTATGTGTACGTGTATGTGTGTGTGTCTGGAGGAGTGTGTGGACGGGAATGAAACCCTACACTAGGAAGTGAAAAGCAGAGGTTGTTCTAACTTGCTTTTCCGCATAATTTGAGGTTAGGCCACTCTGCATAATGGCTCCTGTGCCAAGTATGCAGCATGTATGTTAAGCAGCAGATATATTATTAGAATCAAGAATGACTAAATGCTCTATTGTCGTTTGCACCAAAGCCACAGGGTAGTATGGCTGTTCCAACAATACAACATGCATTGAAGACATAGAGTGGTGCCAGTTACACAATGGTGCAGTCAAATGCAAAGGAAGTAATGAATGAATAATAAAGTAGCCATGTGACATTATGGGACTGATCTTCTAGATAGGTATAGATGAATGATCACGTCTAGTTTCCTCTTAGTGTATGGTATGTATAGGCGACATCAAATGTATGTTTTGGGCTCGATTGGATGGAGGTGTATATGATAAATACACACTGGAGGGAAGTACATTTGTTAGCCTCAAAATCTACTTGAAACACCAAAAGTGAAAGTACTTTCTCTCCACAACTGAGCCTTTTCAGAATAATATATCGTTGGATGTTTTTTTATTGATGCATTCCTCTCATGACAAATCATTTGTATTTGTGTCTAAATCTGGATCTTCAAGTAGCTATAGAAGTTATCTAACTTTAGTGAAGATTCAAGGGCTTTATTTGCATATGCACATTAGCTACAGTGTAGTACTGGCAGTGGTGTATAGTAACTAAGTACATTGACTCAAGTACTATTCTTAAGTAGTATTTTGAGGTACTTGTACTTCACAATGACTACTTTTACTCTCGCTACTTTAACTATATTTTGATGATAATACTTTTCTACTTTTACTTGATGGACATTTTCAATGCAGGACTTTTACTTCAACAGAGTATTCCTACACTCTGGTACTTCTACTTTTACTCAAGAACAAGATCTGAGTACTTCTACTTTTACTCAAGTACAAGATCTGAGTACTTCTACTTTTACTCAAGTACAAGATCTGAGTACTTCTACTTTTACTCAAGAACAAGATCTGAGTACTTCTACTTTTACTCAAGTACAAGATCTGAGTACTTCTACTTTTACTCAAGAACAAGATCTGAGTACTTCTACTTTTACTCAAGTACAAGATCTGAGTACTTCTACTTTTACTCAAATACAAGACCTGAGTACTTCTACTTTTACTCAAGTACAAGACCTGAGTACTTCTACTTTTACTCAAGAACAAGATCAGAGTACTTCTACTTTCACTCAAGTACAAGATCTGAGTACTTCTACTTTTACTCAAGAACAAGACCTGAGTACTTCTACTTTTACTCAAGAACAAGATCAGAGTACTTCTACTTTCACTGAAGTACAAGATCTGAGTACTTCTTCCATCTCTGAGTATTGGTAATACAATCCTCCTATAATGCAACATTCAATAAGCTTAAGACATAACATAAATAAAGTATATATAATGATTACAATTACTAATATTGTGTATTAACTAAAGCTGTCAGGTAAATGTAGTAGAGTAGCTGATAATGGGAATACTCACATCAAGTAAAAACTTTAAAACAGTTCTTGAGAGTACTTGTTGTAGCTCCATGTTTGGTCAGCAGGTGGCAGTAGGTCGCCAGCTGTCTGCCTGTTGTGAGTAATGGGTTAATAAGTTATTTATATGCTCTGGTGCAGTTCTGTGGTTCAGGTGTGCCTGCTATTCCTTTATTATTAAGGTTAATATAATTCCCCTCACTTTAACACCATGGCTGTACGACTACAGAACATCACCGCAGGACGGAGCTGCCATCCATGGAGGACCTTTACTCCCAGCGGCTCAGGAAGAAAGCCCTATACGGATGTGAATTTCGCACGAAGATGGCCCCGAACCACACGAAGGCAACATTTACATTACATTTAAGACATACAACTGCAACGAAAGTAACACAAACAATTATGTTACAGTACTATGATACTATACTGATATCTTCAGACTTTGTTCTTTACTTTCTCCGTCTTTATATGTAGAAGATATTACGTTTTCTCCGTCATGTTGTTTCCATAGCAACAACAACTTCCTGTCAACTCGCCTTCAAAATAATATATTATATCCTTTTTAGTTTCACAAAACACAAATTGGGTTATTTACATAATATGTGTATATGATTTTGTTGTGCAATAAAACAACCCGATGGACACACGATAAAGGAAATTCGGCTGTGATCGTAGCAACATCGGGCCATTCGTGAGGGCATCTTAAGCCTTCGTATGACCGCCGGTGGAGTTTCTCAAGCTCCGGCAGCAACTTCGTGAGCGGTGGCAAAATCTTTGGCATGCCAAAAAATAGCCGAAGGACCTTGAGAAGGTTCATTTTCGTGTTGAATTCGTGTGTCCATGTTGCCCTTCGTAAGGCCATCGTGAGGGCATCTTGTTATCATCGGTGCCATCGGAATTCGCCCCGATCAGAGTGAGGGCGAATGCCCGATGGCACCGATGATAACACGAAGATGACACGATTTGACAAGATGCCCTCACGAGTGCCTTACGAAGTTGCCGCTCACGAAGTTGCTGCCGGAGCCTGAGAAACTCCACCGGCGGTCATACGATGGCTTAGATGCTCTCACGAATGGCCCGATGTTGCTACGATCACAGCCGAATTTGAACATTTCCTTTATCGTGTGTCCATCGGGTGTCAATTTCGGGACAGTGTGACAGGGGCTTAAACACCTGAACTGCTGAAACAACATCCATAACATTCTGCTACTTAGTAATCATCTATTTACTTAATATATCATTCCAATAGCTTGCATATAGACTCTTATTTCACTATTTCACTTTTTTTTAAATATTCCTTTCTTTTTGCATTTACTTTTAATATTTACTTGCACTATATTTTTCTGTTTTTCTGTAATATTGTGTTGCACTGTGGGAAAACTGTGACCTTTTTCATCGATACAACTACTTTGTAGCTATGGTTGTATGACTAATAAAGAACCTTGAACCCTTCATCTCAGGGGCTCATCCTGAAATAAAGTTTAGAGTGGGCAAGAAGTGCATTACATCCTGAAATCATTCATACCACAAACATAAGTATAAGATCTGAGGTCTCCCATCTGAAAGAGAGACAGATGACGCTCGACGTGAGTAAATCTCAGTGGCGGCCGGCCCATAGGGGCGCTAGGGGAGCCGCCCCACCTCTTCCCACATTAAAAATAAATATATTTTTTATTTTTATTTTTAATGAACAAGGTAAATATTATATAATTGGTATCAGTAAAATGTATAATCTACAATAAAATCTTGTTTAAAATAAATTGTGTTACGATGTCTAAAGTTACTGATAAGTCACATGCTTCCTGCCTGGCCTTGCCCGTGTATCATTACCCTCTCTCGTCCGGGCGCTAAGAGAGAAGCCCTCAACCAGTGCAGCAGCATCCACTAGCAGCTGACTGTTGCTATCTGTAAACTATGCCTCCGAAACATAATTTCAGGCAATCAGCGTCGTCAAATCTGATGCTCACCGGGCGCCAATGTCAGCGCCCGGTGCAGGGTTATGGCTAGAAAGGATCCGTCTTTTGTAAAACTCTCGCGAGAGTTTGCGAGTCACGTGGCTGAATGTTTATGTTTAGCAGGCAGCCTTTCAGTTACGATCGCTAACGTCAGTTGGCCACAGCACATGATGGTGAGAAGCTATCTATCTATTAATGATGTCAATGACAGGGAGTGTGATTGTAACTGTGTGTGTGGCTAGCTGGATGCTAACAGGTAAACGCTGTCTTTTGTTTCCCATGCTTACTCTTCAAACAGCCTTTTCTTATCAAGCTCCACATTTGTGGAATCAGCTTCCAGTTTGTGTTCGGGCGGCAGACACCCTATCCGTTTTTAAGAGTGCGCTTAAGACCTTCCTTTTTGATAAAGCTTATAGTTAGGGCTGATTAGATTCAGCCCCTAGTTTTGCTGATATAGGCTTAGTTTGTCGGGGGACATCTTACTTCTTCCTTCTCTCTGTCTATACCTGTGTACTCCCATGTTCCGATTAACCCAGCTTCCCCAAATTTCTTTCTTTTGGTGTCTATATACGCTGGGATCCGGAGTCATGGATGATCCTGCGGTCCTGTGTCCGGCATCACGAGCCCTGGATCTTGAGTCGTGGCTGTGGTCCTGGATCATAGGTCCTGGATGGATATCCTCGTGGATCCATCTTCCTATTACACACACATGCATTTCCAAACATTTGGACTACCTATGTTGCAAATGTATTATCTTTTCAATTTACACACGGCATCTATTGCACGACTGTCCGTCCTGGGAGAGGGATCCCTCCTCTGTTGCTCTCCCTGAGGTTTCTCCCATTTTTCCCTTTAAACTGTGGGTTTTCTTCGGAAGTTTTTCCTTGTACGATGTGAGGGTCTGAGGACAGAGGGTGTCTTATTGTCATACTGATATTTTGTACAAACTGTGAAGTCCACTGAGACAAATGTAACATTTGTGATATTGGGCTATATAAATAAACATTGATTGATTGAAACAGCCGGGGACAGATACCATGTGCCCGCGATAAATAAACACACACACACACACACACACACATTATTGCATATAGTTGAGTTTTGACAGCATCCATCAAACTAGATTTTTTGCCTTAACGGCTGTGTTTCTGAACCACGTCTGTGTCTGCATATAATGTTCGTATTTAGTCTCCTGATTTTAAATGGGAATTAAATCATTTGAGTTTTCCCAAATAACCGGTGTTCTGCAGTTTGTGTGGGCCTACTGTACTGTTGCACAGTTTACTGTAGAAACTACGTCCAGGACAAGGTGTTTGGAAGTTTTGGAAGACTCATAGCGAACCACACTGAAGATTATGGAGGTATTGATCAGTCTTCTCCTATCTCTAACATCACCAGAAGTCATAATTTAAGGAGTCATTTCTCAAAAGGTTTATTCACCATTACAATAGCCCCACCTAAAATCATTTCCACCAGCTGCCACTGGTAAATCTGGATATGTTTGTTCTTATCTTCCTGTCATTTGTCTAACATCCTATCTTTATCTACAGCTTCAGAACAACCTGCTTTTTAATTTAGGACTAACAGGAAATGGAATATCCAGCTGAGCTTAACACATGCACAGATGTTCACTCTTGTTCCCATGGTGCAATAAAATGAACTTAGAAACAAGGATCAATTCAACTGTGTTTTGAAGTTAACTGTATTTTTCTAGTTGTACTGATGGATGAAGAGTCCTCTCTACTTTAAAGAGTCCTCTCCTGCTGATGTTCAGGTGTATATCAGTATGTAGTGTCTCTACTTTAAAGAGTCCTCTCCTGCTGATGTTCAGGTGTATATCAGTATGTAGTGTCTCTACTTTAAAGAGTCCTCTCCTGCTGATGTTCAGGTGTATATCAGTATGTAGTGTCTCTACTTTAAAGAGTCCTCTCCTGCTGATGTTCAGGTGTATATCAGTATGTAGTGTTTCTACTTTAAAGAGTCCTCTCCTGCTGATGTTCAGGTGTATATCAGTATGTAGTGTCTCTACTTTAAAGAGTCCTCTCCTGCTGATGTTCAGGTGTATATCAGTATGTAGTGTCTCTACTTTAAAGAGTCCTCTCCTGCTGATGTTCAGGTGTATATCAGTATGTAGTGTCTCTACTTTAAAGAGTCCTCTCCTGCTGATGTTCAGGTGTATATCAGTATGTAGTGTTTCTACTTTAAAGAGTCCTCTCCTGCTGATGTTCAGGTGTATATCAGTATGTAGTGTCTCTACTTTAAAGAGTCCTCTCCTGCTGATGTTCAGGTGTATATCAGTATGTAGTGTCTCTACTTTAAAGAGTCCTCTCCTGCTGATGTTCAGGTGTATATCAGTATGTAGTGTCTCTACTTTAAAGAGTCCTCTCCTGCTGATGTTCAGGTGTATATCAGTATGTAGTGTCTCTACTTTAAAGAGTCCTCTCCTGCTGATGTTCAGGTGTATATCAGTATGTAGTGTCTCTACTTTAAAGAGTCCTCTCCTGCTGATGTTCAGGTGTATATCAGTATGTAGTGTCTCTACTTTAAAGAGTCCTCTCCTGCTGATGTTCAGGTGTATATCAGTATGTAGTGTCTCTACTTTAAAGAGTCCTCTCCTGCTGATGCTCAGGTGTATATCAGTATGTAGTGTCTCTACTTTAAAGAGTCCTCTCCTGCTGATGTTTCTTGAGGTCTTTTTTACATGACTGTGAGAAAACACAGTTTCTGAGTCTCCTGATTACGTAATTACTCTCCATGCCGGATAATAAGCTCCAGACACAATCATCTCTCCCTTTTGTCTCCTCACATTAAAGTAATGTTGCAGAAATGTATGGAGGAGAGGAATCACCCACAGCTCGAGAGAGAAGCTGGATTCTGTGAAGTGAGATTTTTAATAATTTTGTTCTGGAAGTGTGGGAGTATACAAATAATATACTATCTTTCTTTCCCTCACAGCTTAATTCTTTCTGTGCTATAAAAGGAAGCAGGATAACGTACGCTATCTGTCTCACTCCTCAGTAAAAATAGACGCCTGATGAACGGCTTGCTGTGGTGGTGAATCCTCTCCTGTCATTAATGCTGAAAGCTATTGTCTGGTGGGGTCTCGGCGAAGATAAACATACTTGGCAGGGCCAAAGCAATTATTTAGCTGATGTAAAGTAATGTTAGAGGCGCCTCCCACAGCACAAGAGTATACTCTTATTATCTAAATGATGAGGAAGAAGGGGGGAGAGAGGTGTGAGGAGGAGGATACCTCAATTAAATACCTGTAGAAACACAATGTAAACCTAAAAACCTGAAAAGGCGATAATGGACGTTAATGAAGAGTTTTGGAGGTCTTCACTTTCAATGAATGCAAAGACGCAGAGAGGCAGGTGTCAGTAGGATATGCAACACGACGAGATCAGTTAGCCGATTGCCACATGCCGCAAATATACAACATGACAAAAGATCTCTTAGTTGACAGTAAGACCCCATTTACACGCAAACGAATACGATATCAAAAAGGTCTTCCGTTCACACGAGACCGCTCGGGAGCGCTGGAGACGCTGTAGTACATATGCCGGGCCTCTAAGTGGCGAAAGTGACAAAATATACCAAAAGCAGCGAAGAAGACCCCCGAACATGGTTGCCATGGTTGCCCTTCTGTTTATGCCCCGCGGTGGATTTAGCAACATGTAGCTCCATGTATGTCCACTTGTTGCTGATGGTTGTGGTGGAGGAGCTGTAGATTTTGCACTAACATCTGTGGCAGCAGAGGCGGGGCTATGGCTTCATCGTTATCAGGAAAGATCGTATAGGGCGCACTAGGGGTGTAACGGTTCACAGAAGTCACGGTTCGGTTCGTACCTCGGTTTGGGGGTCACGGTTCGGTACGGGTTCGGTAGTGCAAGTTTTGGTATGAAAATAAGGAACTCTAACATTTGGAATCATTAACTGAAAACAAACCACAAACAGTAACACACACACACACACACACACACACACACACACACACACACACACACACACACACACACACACACACACACACACACACACACACACACACACACACACACACACACACACACACACACACACACACACACACACACACACACACACACAGCCATATTATTTATATTGGCTGATGTCAAACTAAAAGGTTAAATAATAAGAAATTGTTTGAATCACAATCAATAAAAGGCAATACAGAACTGTATAACATCTCCTGATGTCAAAATATAAAATAAATACAATGATAAATATAAATAAAATCTGTACCTTTAGGAGCAATGTCTAACATGTGTAATTAACTTGTGAGTGTGTGAGGCCATTATGCCTAAATAAAGGTGCTCAAGCTTTACTCTATTTTCAAGTTGTTCTTCAGAAAGATGAGTTTGTCTCCGTTGTCAGCAGTGAGGGCAGATCTGTTGGCGGTAACTATGGTAACTATGTCACCTGCCGTGGAGGAAACCCTCTCGCTGGGACTGAGACTGACTCGGATGTGATTGAGCATGTTGACGTGTTACCACTAGCATACCGCATCGCTGTGGAACAACGCCGACACACCGTCCTCGTCCGATCCACAACTCGCACCCCATCGTTGTTGTAGTCCACAGGGAACCCGAAATGTTCCCACACAGCTGATTTAAAAGAAGCAGGTGGGTCTTCTAGCTCCTGGGTGTTGTGTGAACTCGCCATAGATACTAACTTTTCTTCTTCATGTATTGTGTTCGTTTTCTTCTTGTTCTTCATTTGTTATTTACGGGCGGCTGGCTTTTAGGCGCAATACCGCCCCCTGGATTATAAATAGTGTAATACTGCCCTGAATGACAGACTTTTTTCCCACTCGTAAAAAAAAGGCCTATTCGCCGTGTGACTGCATGTGCCGAACCGTGACGTCTGAACCGTGACGGTACGCGACGAATACGGATACCGTTACACCCCTAGTTAGGTCCATTTCCGCGGTTCCGTTACGGCTTCGTGTGAACGAACGGGCTATACGAAAGAGAAAAGTAACAGATACAACCGTTTGCGTTCTCGTGTAAACAGCGCCTAAGGTTGCTACTAAACACCCTTATACTACCCCCCTATGAATCCAATCATCAAATCCTTTAAATCCCTCATCGTGCCGCCTACAGGGCTCATGTTACATACATATACATATTCATTAATTAGACTACATGTTTTCAACTCGCAAGGCACGTCTACCGGGGGGCGTGGGACTGTTTGAATGGAAATGTGAAGGGAGACACCGGGTGAGGTAAAGGGCCTTTTTTTAAAACAGGAAGTTAGTTATTATAGTTTGGCTGATGATTTGGTCCGCTATTACAGCCGTCAGCAGCTGTGACACAGATCATAGAGGCAATTATGGCTCTTTAAAACCCTCAGTGCAATTTGCATAATATTCCCTCTCCTCTGGGCGTAAGTTATTTAAATCTGAGCACATAAGACCATAAATGCATTCAGAAATCATGACCCTACTTTTCTCTTGACGAGTTAATGTTTTCAGTCTCTAGTTGTAAGCCTTCTCCGATAGAGCATTAATTTGATACATTTCTGTCCCATTTATAGTAAAATAGAAGATTAATAAGGCTATTGTCACAAACATCACGATTTAACGTTTAGTTTTGTAAAATACACTTTTAGGAGCTGTCTCTTGCTTTTTCAGTTCAGTAGTTTACATTTCAAACACGCCTGTTTTACACTTGCCAAAAATACCATCCCAATCAATATCACATAGGTGGTTGGGAAGCTCCTTGCTAACCATGCTAATGTTAGCTTCTAGCAATAGCTCTCGTCCATATGGTCATTTCTGGGTTAAAAAATAAAGATGGTTCTGTCGAAAATGCCAAACCCTTCAAAATAAAAGTCACAAACCAATGGGAGACCACCAATGACTACGTACACTTGATATAGTTGTTACCATGCCAACGATACGCTGTTATACATAATGCAGGGATGCTTTGAACATGAGGAAGAATCCATAACCTTTAGATTATGGTTTTTTAATTAGTCATGCACTCCAGTGCTTGCAGGTAATTAATGAAGAACAACATTCAAGTATGTCTGGGAATATAAACACACACACGCGCGCGCACACACACACACACACACACACACACACACACACACACACACACACAGATATTCTGAAAGTAGATGGAGGAAACAGATGCTACCCGAGCGTAGCACAGTTTGATCTTCCTTTCCCACGCCGAAATGTCAAACTGTTGCAAGTGTTCAGGACGGACACGGACACACACACACACACACACACACACACACACACACACACACACACACACACACACACACACACACACACACACACACACACACACACACACACACACACACACACACACACACACACACACACACACACACACACACACACACACACACACACACACACACACACACACACACACACACACACACACACACACACACACACACACACACACACACACACACACACACACACACACACACACACACACACACACACACACACACACACACACACACACACACACACACACACACACACACACAGTAAGAAATGGCCACTTGGTATATAACCCAATTACAAGGTTGTACATTTGTCCTCACAGAATTCAATAACAGGGACACACTGACACAAAGCAGAGCGGCTTTTAATGAACATGCAGGAAGTATTTGGTGCACACGGCATGATGACAGCAGGGCAACAAGGAAAAAGGAGAGGGGGAAACAGCAATATTAGCTAAACGAGAAGCACTGGAGCAGAGGAGAACATGTTAAGAGAAATAGGACAAATGATTAGAGGATGATTGCTGAGACAACATCTTTTATCCAGGAAATATTTTATTCACACAATGCCAGACCGTGATGCTAGGGTAACGGTCATTGATGCGTAATTTGAAGCTTGTATGGAGGCTGTAATGGCTTAACTACCCACATTTGTATTGTGTTAGAAGTTATTTTCTTTTGATTTGTTGTAGCACCCTTGCGAAAGTCTACACAATGATTGAACAACTTCATAACAAATAGATCAAAAAGGCAGTGCCAAGAGATAGTTGGTTTTCTCATTAAAGGAGCCAGTTGAGGTGGTTCGGGCAGCTAGTTAGGATGCCACCTGGGCGCCTCCCTAGGAAGGTGTTCTAGGCACGTCCAGCTGGGAGGAGACCAAGGGGTAGACCTAGGACCAGGTGGAGGGATTATATCTCTTCGCTGGCCTGGGAGCGCCTTGGGACCCCCCAGTCAGAGCTGCTTGATGAGGGGAAAGGAACGTTTGGGGCTCTCTGCTGGAACTGATACCTCCGAGACCCGACCACGGATAAGCGGAGAAGATGGATGGATGGATGTATAATTACTCCACCGGTAAAACACCAAACTTAATTTGCAGCAGCACTCATCTGGCAACCTGAGCCGTCATTGGGAACAGTACAAAAAATGTCAAGAACAAAAAAGATCAGAAGATATTATAATATTAGCATTTAGCTGAAAGCAAGGCAGGAATACCAACTGGAAACATGGGGATTTCTGATTCTAATTTAATCTCATCCATTCTATCACAGTTAGCGTTCTTTTAGGGAGGATCCTGTTTTACGAACTAAAAACACTCTAATTGTGTCACGTCTGGTCATGGGCCGTTCTAGGGGGGGGGGGGGGGGTCAGGGGGGGCCAGGGCCCCCCTAACACTGCCTTTGGACCCCCCTGTGGCCCCCCTGATAATGACAACAAAAAAAAGTTTATGATTAAACGATTTCTTGGCTGACGGAATAGGTGGAACTAATGATATTTGTAATTATAGTGAGAGAGCACACCTTTATCTATTTCATACAGTTGTAAAAAATAAAGTAAGAAATCATTCCAATGTGTACAATAAGACAGTAACCACAATTAAAAAACAGTTTAAAAGGGGAGTGATGAGTAAAATATGCATAAATAAAAAGAAAGAATGCTAACTAGGTAACATAAGATAAGAATAAACAAGTTTAAATGATTTGTTATTGGTTGTGATCATATTCTAAAGATGATTGGAGTATTGAAATGTATACAGCTCCCTTTCATCTGAGTGTTGAGAGCTGTTTCCATACATTCATGTTGTGCTCAAAGTGCTCCAGATTGAGGCTTTTCACTTCAACATTTAAAAAAATATCTTCCTGGGGGAGCATGCCCCCGGACCCCCCTAGAGGAGGTGAGGTCCACCCCCCAAATCAAGCAGGTTAAAATAATTAAATTGAATACATGTTCTTTTAGTAAACACTGAAAACGGGTCCCACTGCAAAAAACAACAAAAGAGGTGTAAAAGTAGCCCCCTGTTTTATATTTTGAAAGTAGCTCTCATCCTAAAAAAGGGTGGAGACCCCTGCATTAGAGCGTAAAGACTGTAACTATATAATAATAATAATAATTCCTTACATTTATTATAGCGCTTTTCCAGATGCTCAAAGCGCTTTACAAATACACATTACACATATCATACATGCAATGGTCACCACTGTGGACAATACCCACAGGAGCAAGTTCAGGTGAAGTGTCTTGCCCAAGGACACAACGGCTTTACAGACGCAGCAGCGGCAGGTTTCACCCCTTGATCTGATGATCATTGCACAGTGCACTGCGCCACACCGTCCATCTTCACGCCTCGAAGTCATCGAGGCGCTTTTACAAGTACACATTGATATCATACATGTACTGTGGACATTACCCACAGGAGCAAATCCGGGTGAAGTGTCTTGCCCAAGGACACAACGGCCTGACGCAGTGGCGGCAGGAGCGGGTTTCGAACTGGAGTTCCCCAGCACCCCCCTTGATCTGATGATCAGATGCACAGACCACTGCGCCACCCGTCCCGATATATGTATCTGAAATAAATATGTGTAATGAAACAAATACCAATAACTGTATTGCATTATTTTCTTATGCGCAATTACTTCATACGGTCTTGTTCTGCATTTATTGGGCCCCCCTCAGAAAATAACTGGCCCGAGCCTGGCCCCCCCAGTCAAATTGGTCTAGAGCCGCCACTGCGTCTGGTTTCACTTCCTGTTTTGTAAGTTTTCCCGCCTTTTGCGCTTCTTTCCCCTCCCCCTGGTTCCTTTAATCAACATCTATAAAGATGCTACATACCGTGTTGGAGGCACAGTCAAATCAAATCGTATGAAAGTTGCTCATGAAGCCAAAAATGGTTTGATCCTTGAGAACAAAAATACCGATCTTCCAGGGATCTGGGCTTCGAGAGCATGGATGTGCACTTGTGATGTTACGAACGATCCGATTCTTTTGAACGGCTCTTTGGTACGAACAAAGCCGTTGGTGAGAGTCGTTCTTTTTATCGTTGGTTCACTGCCTGCCATAAATCCACTCGCCTTTACGGGAACTTGCTTTCCTGCATGCCAATTTGCCGTAGATGATGGCATAACGCATGCTGCTTGAGTGGTAGTAGTTTGGCTGCCTGAGAGATGAAGCAAGTTATACATTTTTCTGTAAGTAAAAGTAGATTTCTGGCAATACAATCAATCATTATCCTGGTGATTATTTTGCAGATAAACCTGGTAACCCCGCCCCCTTAAGAAAAACGGATCTTTTGAACGGATCTTTTGAACGGGTCTTTTGAACGGCTCTTTTGAATGGATCTTTTGAACGGCTCTTTTGAACGGATCTTTTAAACGGATCTTTTGAACGGCTCTTTTGAACGGATCTTTTGCACGGCTTTCAGAAGGGAACGGAGCCATAAGATCCGGCTCCCTTCAAAGAGCCGTAATTCCCATCACTAAACCCCGCCTCCAGTCTGCAGTTTCATGGATGTTTTCGGCTCAGTCAAATTAGTTTTTAGCATGATTTAACTGAGCTATTCGAGTGTTTGTACTGGGAAGATGATTTACTTTTGACTCCACATGACTTGCACAGAAGTTGTAGTACCACTCTTTGGCCACTACGAAGAATCAGCCTGCCCCCTCCAGCTGTGTTACCTTCATATCTAAACATGCAGATAGTACAGGACTGTCTCAGAAAATTAGAATATTGTGATAAAGTTCTTTATTTTCTGTAATGCAATTAAAAAAACAAAAATGTCATACATTCTGGATTCATTACAAATCAACTGAAATATTGCAAGCCTTTTATTATTTTAATATTGCTGATTATGGCATACAGCTTAAGAAAACTCAAATATCCTATCTCTAAATATTAGAATATCATGAAAAAGTATACTAGTAGGGTGTTCAACGAATCACTTGAATCGTCTAATTAACTCGAAACACCTGCAAGGGTTTCCTGAGCCTTGAAAAACACTCAGCTTGGTTCAGTAAACTAAATCACAAGTATGGGGAAGACTGCTGATCTGACTGCTGTCCAGAGGACCGTCATTGACACCCTCCATCAGGAGGGTAAGACACAAAAAGACATTTCTCAAAGAGCAAGCTGTTCACAGAGTGCAGTTTCAAAGCACATCCACAAAAAGTCTGTTGGAAGGGGGAAATGTGGCAGGAAACGCTGCACAACCAAGAGAGATGACCGCAGCCTTAACAGCATTGTGAAGAAGAGTCGCTTCCAGAATTTGGGGGAGCTTCAAAGACAGTGGACTGAAGCTGGAGTCCAGGTATCAAAAGTCACTGTTCACAGACGTATCCGGGAAATGGGCTACAATAGCCGTATTCCCATGGTCAAGCCACTTCTGAACTCAAGACAACGGAAGAGGCGTCTGACTTGGGCTAAGGAAAAGAAGCACTGGACAGTTGCACAGTGGTCCAAAGTCCTCTTTTCAGACGAAAGCAAGTTTTGTATTTCATTTGGAAGTCAAGGCGCCAGAGTCTGGAGAAAGGCTGGAGAGGAGCAAAATCCAAGTTGCTTGAAATCCAGTGTGAAGTTCCCACAGTCAGCGATGGTTTGGGGAGCCATGTCAGCTGCTGGTGTTGGTCCACTGTGTTTCATCAAGCCCAGAGTAAATGCAGCTGTGTACCAAGAGATTTTAGAGCACTACATGCTTCCGTCTGCTGAAAAGCTCTATGGAGATGAGGAATTCATTTTCCAGCATGATCTGGCACCTGCCCACAGTGCCAAAACCACCAGTAACTGGTGTACTGACCATGGCATTACTGTCCTCGATTTGCCTGCAAATCCCCCTGACCTGAACCCCATAGAGAATATGTGGGGTATTGTGAAGAAGAAGCTGAAAGACACCAGACCCAACAATGCTAATGAGCTAAAGGCCGCTATTGAAGCATCCTGGGCATCCATAACACCTCAGCAATGCCACAGGCTGATTGCCTCCATGCCACGTCGCATTGATGCAGTAATCCGTGCAAAAGGATTCCCAACCAAGTACTGAGTGCATTAATGGACATTTTCAAATGTTTGATTGTGTTTTGCTGTTATAAATCTTTTTTTTTTACTTGGTCTGAGAAACTATTCTAATTTTTTGAAATAGGATTTTTGAGTTTTCTTAAGCTGTATGCCATAATCAGCAATATTAAAATAATAAAAGGCTTGCAATATTTCAGTTGATTTGTAATGAATCCAGAATGTATGACATTTTTGTTTTTTTAATTGCATTACAGAAAATAAAGAACTTTATCACAATATTCTAATTTTCTGAGACAGTCCTGTAAGTGATGAATTTAGCTTAGTCAAACTTAAGACATCTCTGCACACTGCTTTTCTAACTGATCCACATTAACAAGCCAAAGTAATTGAAACTATTTTCTAATCAACATCATCACGTAAAAACATTGTCTGTCCTACCAATGTGTGAGTGGTTGATGTTGGCATGTAAGTTTCCCACGTCTCGAAGTTCTGCATTTCTCTGCAAGCAAATGCAACCTGAACACAGTGATAAGAAATACCAAGAACAAAGATGTCATTTTCCATCCTCTCTAATAATTAACAGTTCTCTAACCCTAACCCAAAATGAAAAGTGAAAAATGACCCAAATGGACAAAAACGTCCAGGGTTAAGAAAATAAATAAGATGACTTGGAAATACATTTTTCTCGAGACCTCAATTAGAATAAAGCAACGTTTATGAAATGAGTAAAAACAACAACAAATATTTTATAATAATTTCTCCTCCAGATGCTCCAAAGCTCCCCGCTGTGTCAGTGAGTCCCTCAGTGACTCTGACCTGTAGCAGTGATGCTAACCCAGCAGCTAGCTACACCTGGTACAAGGAGGATGAAGACTCTCCAAAAGCTTCAGGACAGATCTTCACCATCACTGACTTCAGAGCTGAACACAGTGGGAGTTATTCCTGTGGAGCCCAGAACAAGTTAGGACGTAGTTACTCCACCTTTCATCTGAGTGTTGGAACAGGTAAGTTCTCCACAGTCACCAGACCTGATTCACTTTGTGATATGAAGCAACCCAAAACTGAAAACTGGTTACAGAGAAAATAAACCTGTGAATGTTTAGAGTGTCAGACGTGGATGACACTGAAGGGATCTATCAATCTACGAGTGAGGCATGTCACATTTGTGTTTCTAGGGAGTTCAACAATGACAGTGAATATCCTCAGGACGACTCTGGGGGTCTTGATGTTGATTCCTGTGTTTCTCCTGGGTCTGTGGACGAGGTACAACAATAGAAATACACGCGTTCACTCACCATTCATTCATCACCTTTCATCATCTTTTCGTTTCACTGTCATGAATTTGTTGTTGTATTAAATCCAGGAAGAAGAAAGCTCTGAGCTCCACCACTGAAGCACGTGAACCGGAAGAGATAGAGGTGAGAGAGAGGATGTAAATAGTCCCATAAATGCTCTGAAAGTGAACCTGTATTTTTAAGACAACTTGCTGAGAGGAAACCAGTAATGCATTTGGTCATAAAACAATGTCATCAACTAATCATCTTCAAAATATAATACATGTTTGATGACATCTCATCATACAGTTTAATAATTAGGAGCCTGATGTTGTCTTCTCTCTCTTCATCAGTTGGACTCTGATCCTGAGTATGAGAACGTCTCACACACTGCAGCACAGACAGAAGACACAGAGGAGCAGGAAGACATGGTGTGAGGTCCAGTCAGGTTAGAGCCTCCTGCATCAGATCAAATAGGCCCACTCCACATTTAGAGTCACAGTTCCAGCTGTAACTTTACACAAAGTCTCTGTGATTTTCTGCAGACGCTCAGCTGATGGAAACAAAGAAGAAGGACGTTGAAATGTCCCTGTGGAGAGCGAGGCTGTGCAGGATGTGTGCGGAGTGGATATATTCACGTTCAACTCTTAAAGCTTTTATTGTCAGTTTCCAGCAGCTTGTAGGTTTATAACAGTGGTTCCCAACCTGGGGGCGCGCCCCGATTGGGGGGGTGCCAAAGATCGCAGGGGGTGCGCCAGGCCTCAGAACCTTACATATAATTGTAAGGCAATACATGATTGTCACTAAAAGCCTTGTCTCTACTTTACAATAAAATATAAAAAATAATTGATTAATTAATTTTAATAAAAATTCAAGTTAGTATTAAAGGCATAAAAAAACAGAAATGTATAATTCTTTCTTTATAAATGTTTCTTCTGCCCGTAAAGTGTCCAAACCGGGCTTGTCTGGATAAGTGCATTTTTAAAACACAGTCATTGTCCATGCCGGTTTCAGTTGGATTATTCGTCAGTTGCTCCGATCAGATCGCTCTCCTTCATTTGGATTATTTACGACTTTTGAATCCACATAAACACATCGGCAAAATCCGGCTTACTTTGAGCATGTGTTTTAAACAGTTTAATGCCTTTGTGAATTGCTTCCACTTGCGCCGTCCTTTCATTTCTTCATACAGCGGGAATCCAAGTGAATGAATCCTGAGTCCAATAACCATCAAAGTCACTCCATAGTGCTCCTTGATTACGCTTTCATCCTCCTTTGACACAACACTTCACATTCATCCAGTTTGTGACAGAAGTTGTAGCATTTCTGAGACTTTTAATCTTTAATTACCGCTGTCAATATCTTGATTTATAGCTGTCCTGCCTGAGAGGGACCTCAAAGCTTCACATTTTACTACATGTACAGTTTAGATTTGTTTACACTGAAATGAAAAATAAGCTTACTAGGAGAAACCCTTGATGTTACATGTTCCAAGTGTTAGTATGTAAGACTCAAATCAACAGCAGGCTTCTACAACAAGTTAAAGTGGACCTAGAATGCTATATTTTAATAATATAGTGTAGGACCATACCTATATAAGGCATATTTATACTTTTTGTTTTTCAAAATACCAAACAGATCATGCATTTTAGCCATTCCTCATTTCGCTCAATTTAACACTGTCTTTGCACGGGCTGATTCTGTGAGAACAGCACCATCTACAGGCCTGGCATATGTACTACAGCGTCTCCAGCGCTTTCGAACGGCAATGTCTGTGGCTGTCTCCTCCTGATTGGTGGAGTTGGACCAATAGCCGTAGCGCCACTTCTGTGACATCAGAGAAGTGTTCAAATCTGGATCAGTCTGTATCTGATCCGTCGCAGCCCCTTTTTAAGAGATTTGGGTATGGAGGAAAATAGAGAGGGTTGTGTTTTCTGACACTTGGTGAGTTCCCTGGAACACCGGGGACACATATTCATGTATAAAAGACGTACACAAGTGCATTTTGCATGATAGGTCCCCTTTAAGGACAAAGCTCGTGTTCAGAAATGTCTTTGTGATTAGCTAAAATATAATTAATCTTGCTTTTGTCCCAAATGCTCACTATGTGGTGATAACTCTATGTACAGTACAGCCTGGGCCTTTCTACATTCAGATCAGGCAAAAACACCAAAGAGACCAAAAGCTCTCCTAACTGGCTCGCAAAATAATGTCGGAGATGGAAATCATATTTGGGCCAGATTATGAACACTCCTCCTTACCAAATCTTTTTTAAATTTAGTTTTTCAAAGGTTCAAAAAGAGACTTATTCGTCCAGAGTCTGGAACAATAGCCGCTTTCACACCAAGTACTTTGCCGTACTTAGTGCCGGCACTTATAACCCCAGGGCACTAAGTACCAATCGCGTTCACACCGTTGTACTTTTCCCTGAGGGAAGATTACGCAAATTAGCTGCTGACGTCACTTCTTCTTCTTCTGCTTTGGGTTTACTGGCAGGCTGCAAACCGCTTCACGGCGTATTCTCCCACCCGAGGTCCCCGGCCGGAAGTCCCCCCGAGTAAATCGCCAGAACGCCGACACCTCCTCATCTCCATCTTTTGTGTTGCCATAAGTTAGTCTCTCTGCGTTTGTGCGCGAGGCTAATGCTAATGCTAATGCCAGCAAATACAATGGTGGCTTCAAAAAACTTTTCAGAGATTTACGGGCCGTGGTTTGCAATTCGCCCAGCCAATCAGAAATTGGTACTTGTTTGGTACCACCTCTCTAGCAGGCACTGAAATGGGGGTAAAGGTTTGCGGCACTAAGTACTCTTTTTGGTGTGAACGCGACATAAGGGGTACTAACGGAACTAAACGGGAAAAGTACTCCGGTGTGAACGCGCCTAAAGACTGAACTAGCTCTTTAAGTGCTGACGGTCCTGCCCCTCCTTTTTCATCTGCTAAATATGGGCAGTAACTTCTCTTCATGTGTTGTCGAGCCGACTCATGGGTAGCCAGAATAATGTCAGAATGAAGGATTATGATATCCAAAGCATAATAAAGAGCATTTATATAATAATTTAATATATTTTCATTTAATCTCATGCCTCCCTCTCTTTACCCAGTTTACACTCATTCCTCCCTTTAGACATCCCATCGAATCTTCATCCCCACACCCCTCTTCCATTCACCAATGTTCTGATCATCATGATTTCCATTACAATCCCTTCTTTCATTTCTCCCTCCTACTTCCCTTCACCTTCATATCTCTGACCCTTAATCCCCATTCATCCCTTCGTTCTCCCTCAGCCCTTCATCAGTTCAACCCTCCCTTCCTACTTTCCTTTCGTTTATCCATTCATCCCCCCCTCCCAACACCCCTTCATCCAATCTTTCCTTCATCCCTACATCCATATCTATTGACCCATCCCCTCCTTCCACTACTACTGCATCCAAACATCCCTTCTCTCTACATCCTTAACCCTTCATGCCTCCCTCTCTTTATCCTGTGTACACTCATTCATCCCTTTCAACCTACATCCCCACGTTCATTCATCCCTCCCTCATTTGAAACTTCACCTCTATATCCCTTTAACCCTCTTTCCCTAACCCTCCTATCCCTCTTTTCCATGAGCCTAAACATCCTTCCTTTTTCTACTTCCTTCTATCCCTTCACCCCTCCCTCCCAACATAAAGTTGACCTTCATCTCCACATTCATTTCTGTGTGTGAATAAGTCTGTCTTCCTCCGTGTTCTCTGGCAGATTGTCGTCCATGTTTCTTGTATGTGTTCCCTGGTGCGATGCATCTCTGTTCTCCTTCCTGCATTATTCCATGTGTTCCCTCTGGGTTAGCTGCCCTTGTTTCTCGAGTCATCCCAGTTTGTTCCTCGTTCAGTTCGTGCTACTTTTCCTTTGTGTTGTATTACCTTGCTTGGTCCGAAAGTTTGTTTTAACCTGTTCTGTCACTGCATTACTTTATTTGCTATTTGACTGGTCTGTTTTACCAGCTCTTACATCAACACAAAAACATTTATCATCACCACCCTCAATGTCTCAGTGTCCTGGTTTACATGAATTACTACCGTGAATAGACACTGAAAATGAATTCCACATTTAACATAGTTACTGATTTGGTTGTGTACTCTCTGATGGATAAAGATAATCTAGGGCAGTGTTTCTCAAACTTTTTCATACCAAGGACCACTTAACTAATACAAAAACACTCGCGGACCACCTAACTCTTTGCTGTAAAGTGTCGCTACTGTAGGCTATTTTTATTATATGTATCACTTTGGCTCAATCAAAAATCGTTTATAAATGTGCTATATAAATAAAACTTGATTTGATTTGATTAACTCCACAAATATCCAAAAATACATCGTTCTTTACAAATCGCCTGAACATGGTACAAACAAGTGGAAATATGTGTGATGAAGGTGTTTATCTGGGCTATATCATGCAATTGAAAGTGAAACTTAAGCTCGCTCCATTGCGGAGATATTCCCGTGGGAGTGCGGAAAACTTAAATTAATTAATTAATTTCAAATGTGAAATTTTACCAATATACTCACGGACCACTAGGGGGCGCTCGCGGACCACACTTTGAGAAGCACTGATCTAGGGTTACACATGCATTCCCTATGGCAAACACAGGAACATCATAGGTGTTATGAGGTGACTAAACCTCTCCAAATTCAATAACATCCGATCTGTTCAAACGCCTACCGTGGAGGATCACAATATCTATGATCGATGAAAGTAGTAAATCAGTCCGATTTGACCCGAACACGAGAGGAGGGTTAAAGCGTTCAAATGACAAAATGTGGAGGGCTTTCAATAATAATACATTTTATTTAAGGCGCCTTTCATGACACCCAAGGACACCGTACAATTAGTTAAATATTCTAATAGGTAAAAGCAACAGAACATGATAGAAACACAAACATACCATCAAGGAGACGCAGATGATAGGGAAAAGGTATTCAGGGGAAACAGATGACAGGGAGCACTACAGTGAGTAGGCTTATTTGAAAAGGTAGGTTTTGAGGAGGGTCTTGAATGTGGTGATTGTGTCGGACTGTTTTATTGTTAAAGGATCAACAGGAAAAGCATTTGTCATTCTGGGCGTTTGACTTCCTGCCGCTCGCCACAGAGCAGATGTGTTAGCTTCACGGTGTGATTACAGCAGCCTCATGACTCTTTCCTGCCATCACACCTGACACGTCTGCCCCCCCGGTGCCGACACACAGCCCTCACACTGCGAGTATCTGACACTGACACACAGTCTCCTGCCAGGAAACTTCCCCAGCATGACAAAGGCAGAGTGTCTCTCCTACAGAGGGAACATCTCCTCTGAGGACTTAATCCATCCCGCCCTCACATTGACTTCCACGTACATACACACGTTAAGAGAAATAGGTGATTAGAGGATGATTGCTGAGACACGGGAGGAAGGCCAGTCGCACAATGCCAGACCGTGATGCTAGGGTAACGGTAATTGATGCTGCATTTGAAGCTTTTATGGAGGCTGTAATGGCTATACTACCCACATTTGTATTGTGTTAGAAGTTATTTTCTTTTGATTTGTTGTAGCACCCTTGTGAAAGTCTACACAATGATTGAACAACAATAAAAAGGCAGTGGCGAACCGTGTCAATCACAACTGGACCTTCTGTAGACAAGAGTGTTGCCGGAAGTCCCCACGGAGAATAACTTAGCGGTAGAACTCTTCTTTATACATCCATGGGTACAACTTCAGATACAGATGAACTCATAATGAAATATGACCCCCGGTCTGATGATTGACAGGTCACAGAACAATGGGGGCTATCTCCCCTTACCCACAATTTAATGTAAGTCACACAGACTCTCTCCTCTTTGCTCTTCTCGCAGCAAGATGTCAGAACAAAGTGAAACACAAACAATGGCATAAAATATTATTAACATGTCGGGTAGTAATAGATTTATTTATTTTCTTCTCAGTGTACCAGAAAGCATATATATATATATATATATATATATATATATAGCAGTATATAGTTGGTTTTCTCATTTTAAAAACAGCAGATCCAAACCACGCACTGACACTGACACATGGTCTCCAGCCAGGAAACCTCCTCAACATGACAAAGGCAGAGTGTCTCACCTTCAGGGGAACATCTTCTCCTCTGAGAACTTAATCCATCCCGCCTTCACCTTGACTTCCATGTGCATCATGTACATACACATGTCGTTGTATTTGTTCCGTTAATCATGTCTGCGTGACAACCCCCTCCGGATGTTCCCTCAGAAGCTCATCTGGCCTGGATACTAAACATTCCCCCGTGATCTATCTCCAATCCTGATCACCATGCAGGTACACAAGCACGAGTGTTTACTAACGCCTCCATAGACACAAGCCATGTGCCATTTCCACCTGAAACACGGCTTAAGCATGTAATCCGTGTGTCATGCCCTGCTGCATGCACTCCATCAGGGAATGATCGATGATAGGGAGCAGGAGAGGGTGTTTGCAAAGGGAATTCATAAAGGAGGAAAGCATATTTACATACGGGCTGAAGAGAGTGGGTTCAAGCTAAAAGGAAGAAGTCAAATTGTTCCCTGGTGTCTCACAAGGATGCTCTCATCTGCTGTTGAGATAGGACCCTGCATTCTTTGTCATGTATCAAGTGAGAGGTGAATACTGATGCTTCTGTGTCTGTATTCTCTATCTAGATCTTCTTTTCTCAGTATGGAAGGAAAACATTCCCTTACATTCATTTAAAAATAGTAAAACTTGACATCTCATAGCTTTATGGAAGAAAGAGATGTGTAGGTTTGTCTTTATTAGGAGAATCAGTGAAATCATGTCAGGAGGGCAACACAACAAAGACTTGCTGTCTGCCAATTTGTTTGACTTAATTCTCCTCCTGTTTAACTTGAGGTGAGGTATTTGCATTTACCATTGCTTTAATTATATCAAAGTCACAACCTCAATTTGTCACAATCTTATGAAGGACCCAATTGCAGCACTCGAGAAACCACGGAGTATTGGTAATGTACTTTATTGGTAATAATACCAGAGCAGAGGAATACCGGATGATGTGCAGGCAGACGAACCGGAGGACAGCGGGCGGAAGGTGAGTCAGGGCCGGGCAGAGGGTCAGGGAGCAGGCGAGGCAGGATCAGGGATCAGGCAGAGCAGGCAGGTCGGGGACAGGCAGTGTCGGAACCGGGTAGGCAATGATGACAAATGCGTGAAAGACTACACAGTACATTTCTCTGTGTAAAATTGAAAAAAATGTTACTCTAAAAATATTACATTTGGTCCCAACCTATATAGAGTAAAATGTACTCTTTGTTCAGAGTTGTATTTTTAGAGTTTATTTTACTCTATTATGTGCTTAGATTTTACTCTGCTTAATGGTTATTTACTCTATTGTATATTAAAAACAACTCTACTGCCATTTTACTCATAATAGAAGGTAATTTTACTCCCAATCGAACGTCATTTCACTCCAACTAGAAGGTAATTTTACTCCAACTAGAAGGTAATTTTACTCAGAATAGAATAAATGAACCATAATGATCTTTATAATAAAAAAGGTCAATAAACCAAAGTGCTTAAGTAACACGAGTGGGCGTGTGTGAAGCTGACCATTGAGCGGCCCGACCAAGCAAGGAGGCAGAGAGTTAAAATACAACCCGGTGTGGGCATGTATTCCTCTTTGTGGTTCAGGATACACAGCCTCAATATGACTGTCTCCCGTGAACACAGTCTCCAGCAACAAGGACCTCACACACACTAACAGGAAAACAGAACCTAAATACACACAGACTAATCAAACCAACAAGACACAGGTGAGGAGGGAGGAGACACACAGGGCACCAGGTGAACACAATCACCAGTAACAGACACGACGGGAGGGGGAACACTTTTCAAACTAAAACACAGACAGATGCATAAATGGCATAGATTCACATGCTTCCTGTGCAATGTTTTAGCGTGGAACAACGTAATATACTTCGCCAATAATTAAGCTATATAATATAAGAGAGCGAGATCTACGGCCCCAGAGATCACCTCCGTTACAGCGTGGTCATGGTTTCACTCCAATAGAACCAATATTTCCTGTGTAGCACGAAGGCAAAGTACGATCTGGCAACGGGTGTCTGTCTGGTGAGGGTTTACATACTGGCAGTGAAGCTAATGGGTGCAGTAGAGAAAGAGAGTGAGCAAAATGTCGGTGTGGTTAACAGGTGAGACAGGTGAATGGAAAACTACGGGTGAAAGATGGAGCAGACTGTGACACAATTGATATGTATTATTGATATATTTGATATTTTTGACAGGACAACGTTCCTTGCCTTTTGTTTACAGTCTGATCAGCAACTTGAATAGAGTTGAGGGACAACGTCTACGGTTTGATCGTTTATCGGGAATGCTAACGTCTTTTGCTCTCCACATTGACAACATCGCTCAAACCTGATTACGGTAACCAGAAAGCTTCCGTTACCATAATCATGTCCCATCGCTCACAGATACTGCATTGATATGCAGATATCTTCCATGCACAATGCAGAATGTCTTTATCAGTAAAATCACGGTTTTCTCCTGGAAATAAAAGAAAAGTAGGCAACACAACTAAGACTTGCTGTTACGCTTGTTTGTTTTGCCTCCTATTTAACTCTAGTTGGGTGTAACAGTCAAAACCCTGAATTTATATTTCCATTTTTGACAAGAAAAGACACCGTTCACTGCCTGTTGGTTACAGTCTGATCAGCAGCTTCAAAGTGAAGAGACAAGACTCGGTTGTATTTCAGCGAAAGCTAAATTGCTTCCGACGGATTCCAAGATTCGGCCGTTGTGTTCATCTTTTGTTTTCCTTAAAGCCCCTGTCACACTGTCCCGAAGTTGACACCCGATGGACACACGAATATGGAATTGTGAATTTCGCACGAAGATGGCCCCGAACCACACGAAGGCAACATTTACATTACATTTGAGACATACAACTGCAACGAAAGTAACACAAACAATTATGTTAAAGTACTATGATACTGTACTGATATCTTCAGACGTTGTTCTTTACTTTCTCCGTCTTTATATGTAGAAGATATTACGTTTTCTCCGTCATGTTGTTTCCATAGCAACAACAACTTCCTGTCAACTCGCCTTCAAAATAACATATTATATCCTTTTCAGTTTCACAAAACACACATTGGGTTATTTACACAATATGTTTACATGATTTTGTTGTGCAATAAAACAACCCGATGGACACACGATAAAGGAAATGTTCAAATTCGGCTCTGATCGTAGCAACATCGGACCATTCGTGAGGGCATCTTAAGACAGCGTATGACCGCCGGTGGAGTTTCTCAGGCTCCGGCAGCAACTTCGTGAGCGGTAGCAAAATCTTTGGCATGCCAAAAAATAGCCGAAGGACCTTGCGAAGGTTCATTTTCGTGTTGAATTCGTTGTCAATGTTGCCCTTCGTAAGGCCATCGTGAGGGCATCTTGTTATCAACGGTGCCATCGGGCATTCGCCCCGATCAGAGTGAGGGCGAATGCACCGATCATAACACGAAGATGACACGATTCGACAAGATGCCCTCACGAGTGCCTTACGAAGTTGCCGCTCATGAAGTTACTGACGGAGCCTGAGAAACTCCACCGGCGGTCATACGATGGCTTAGATGCTCTCACGAAAGGCCCGATGTTGCTACGATCACAGCCGAATTTGAACATTTCCTTTATCGTGTGTCCATCGGGTGTCAATTTCGGGACAGTGTGACAGGCCTTTAGTCAAAACCTGCTCAAACTTGAAAAAATCGTGTCCCTTTGCTTCCAGACACTTCAAACATTCATATGCTGATATCGGTGCAGAATGTGAAAAACACAAGGTAGGAGGGCCACACAACAAAGACGTGCTGTCTCGCTTGTTTTGCCTAATTCTCGTCCTGTCTAACTCCAGGCGAGGTGTTTAATTGTGTAAACATGAAACTCTTTTGAATCAATATCGAGCTCAGGAGTTGTTTTTCCTTTTTTCCTCTCAAACCCTGACAGATGCGTGGCGTTGAGGCTCTGTGAAGTGAATATGCTGACATGGAGGAGGAGAGGTGAAGGTGTTCGGCAGTGACCTCCCTCTGGTCCTCCTCCTCCGCTTCCTGCCTCACCGCACCAAGGATTTATCCACTTGATTACCCATCAGCCATCTCACCTGCTCACCCCATCCCGGCCCTGAGACTCTCAGCTTCAGGGTTCAGTCCTCGACCCGCAGATTACTGCTGCATTAGCTGCTTATTATATCAGGCTTTGTGGAGTTTAACATGTTAAATACCTTGTTTTGAACAGGAGCAGCTGTTTTAGCCCCAAAGTGAGGAACCTGCCGTTTGAATGAAGATGGTAGGTGGCTCAGCCCGGTCTCATACACCGGTCATAGCTATAAGAAGCGTAATGCATTTTAAGTTAGTCATATCCCCCAAATAATCTATTGTATGTCATTCATGTAACTTCTGAACCAGAAATATAAATTGAAGAAAGTCTGCATAGGAGGGAGAAGTATGGGGATGACCTTAAGAAACACCATTATAAAAGTTATTTTAACCCAAACGTAGTCTTACTTTTCTCGTAACTTCGCCCCTTCCATAATTATTTTAGACCAAACCACAACCTAACCTTTACCTCAAATAACTTTTGCTATTATTTGAACATTTCTGACCTTCTTGAAAAAGTACAATGAAAAGCCACTTACAGTCGACGTTAGTACTTTCAAATTCAAGCCATTTGAAAATTCATAAAGAACTTTCTGTCTGATGGCACCATTTGTATAATTAGCTCAGAAATCTTCCATCAGGAGAAACGCGCTGCAGTTTCAGAAATGATGCAAATACCAAAATCAAAATGGTCCAAAACACATGAAGAAACGTCTTCACTAACTTGAAACACACGCAGCGTTTACTAAAAGCTGCAAGAATCTATGGAGTACTTATACATACATTTTACAAAGATCCCTAAATTGAATGTTTGCATTTCCACTAAGTTATGCATGTCACTTTTTAAGTCTTGGCTCCAAATAGGACCCGGCAGCTGGTGCATATTCTACAGCTGAAACAGAGGGAATCTACAACATCTGAATTAGTGGAAGTGCTGCAGCCGTCTGTGTTGTCGGAGCACCAATTTGTGTTTTACTCTGTGTTGTTACATAAAGTGCATATTTAAGTGGAAGCAGGCGGCAGGGTCTCGAGTGGCCCCGCAGATAAAGAGGAGACGAGGCCCCTGGAGGAGGCAGAGCTGAGAGTTAATGATCTTTCTGTATGCAAAGGCCACGGTTCAAAAGGCACCGGGATGATGGGAAGTGGCAAAACCCCATTAACTCCATGACAGAGTCTGCCACCAGCAATACCATCTCTTCCCCTCTCCTCTCTGTCTCTCCTCTCCTCTCTCCTCTCTGTCTCTCCTCTCTGTCTCTCCTCTCTGTCTCTCCTCTCTCCTCTATGTGGCTCAGGATTTGTCTTTATACCTCTCTCTTTTCCTCTCATTCCTTCCTTCTCATCTCCTCTATCTCTCTGTGATATCTTATCCTTTGACTCTCTCCTGTCTTTGGTTTCGGATGGCCATTTTGTTTCTCTCCATCCCTTTTCCTTTATCCTTTTCATTTTACCATAATGCTGTCTTTTTCTTTTCCCCCGTATCTATAATCTTGTACTTCTCTTCACACAACAATCTTTACACGATCGGAATAAAAGCCCAAAGACCTTACATAGAACGAGACAACAAGTATAAACACTGAATAAATAGAAAGATATTAGGCCACACAGGAAGAGAGGAGAAGGGAGGGAGAGATGTAGGGATGTCGGTACAGACAAGGTAAGTGTAAGGGAAACTTCTGAAGCAAAGGAGAGTCAGGACTCAGAGAGACACGAGGAGAGTTGGAGCTTTGATGTCGAACACTGACGGGTTTATTACAAGTATCGGCCGGAGGATTCACGTCACAAGTCACAGCCGCCAGAGGTTCTGACTGCACGGGTGGGTTGCCACATCAATTCTGGAGCGCCTCTCTCTCGCTACACCTTTTACTAGTTCACAGAGAGTAATCAACATATTGGGGAGATAACGTATACATTCTGGGAACACTGGAGATAGCCCCAACATCTGGAGACACTGAATCACTTGTCTGACTCTTAGGATTGAAGCCAGCATTCTCACAATCATAAACCATCTTTGACCGATAGTTGCCCGGTCATAAAACTGAGAATATAAACATTAAAGCTGCAGCACCACATTCCTTAAGGGAGATAACATAGTCAGGGTTGGTCATAAACGTCAACAGGCAGAAAAGGTTCGACTCCTAGGAGTAAGGAGAATGAATCCCCAACAGTAAGAAGAGGAATAGATGAATGGAAAGGAAAGTGTTGATCATGACATCAGAGACAAGCAACACCGGATGTGTGCAGGTGATAAGCGGTGTGGACACCCCTCACTAACCTTTAAGTTAATCCATTAACATGATTTATTCTTGTATTTGCCCTTAAGGTCTATTAACACAGTTTATGTTTGATGCTTGAAGCTCCTGATGAATCCCAGTTTGTGTTCCAGTATGGTTTCCAGACCGCCTAGTGTCAGTTTCTACCCTTTGTTGAGACTTGACGTCAGAACCAAACCATCAATCCCAATCGAAAGTCTCCAAACATTTCCCCCCAGTTCAGAGGATTGATTTAAACTCTGTTGGGAAACTTCTGGAGCCTAAGTTATGGCTCCAAATCACAGAATCAACTGGGAGTCCAGACTGGAAGGCAGGCCCTCAGACAGGGCATGATATGTCAGCCAGACACATACTAACGGCTGCCATTTAGTCCCTGTCATACCCCCGGGCTTCAAAATGCCACCAACTGCGTGCATATAAATCACCAGAGACAGAGTGCGTTCTGAGCTCTGAATTGTTGCTACAAATAAAGGGAATTATCAGCCGTGTATATCACGGAGTAACGGCTCTCAAAATAACAATCAGTATATTATGTCGTTGAATAAGGACCATGCATAACAATACATTCATCCTGAAAAGAGAGACGATGATTAATGCGAGATTTTTCTGTGTTCCCTCTCCTGTAGTGTTAGGTTTCAGTGCATGTAAATGGTCTGCAAAGGCTGAATTCCCTTTGTTCCCTCCAGAGTCACAGTAGAGACACTACATACTGATATACACCTGAACATCAGCAGGAGAGGACTCTTTAAAGTAGAGACACTACATACCGATATACACCTGAACATCAGCAGGAGAGGACTCTTTAAAGTAGAGACACTACATACTGATATACACCTGAACATCAGCAGGAGAGGACTCTTTAAAGTAGAGACACTACATACTGATATACACCTGAACATCAGCAGGAGAGGACTCTTTAAAGTAGAGACACTACATACTGATATACACCTGAACATCAGCAGGAGAGGACTCTTTAAAGTAGAGACACTACATACTGATATACACCTGAACATCAGCAGGAGAGGACTCTTTAAAGTACAGACACAACATACTGATATACACCTGAACATCAGCAGGAGAGGACTCTTTAAAGTAGAGACACTACATACTGATATACACCTGAACATCAGCAGGAGAGGACTCTTTAAAGTAGAGACACTACATACTGATATACACCTGAACATCAGCAGGAGAGGACTCTTTAAAGTACAGACACAACATACTGATATACACCTGAACATCAGCAGGAGAGGACTCTTTAAAGTAGAGACACTACATACTGATATACACCTGAACATCAGCAGGAGAGGACTCTTTAAAGTAGAGACACTACATACTGATATACACCTGAACATCAGCAGGAGAGGACTCTTTAAAGTAGAGACACTACATACTGATACACACCTGAACATCAGCAGGAGAGGACTCTTTAAAGTAGAGACACTACATACTGATATACACCTGTACATCAGCAGGAGAGGACTCTTTAAAGTAGAGACACTACATACTGATATACACCTGAACATCAGCAGGAGAGGACTCTTTAAAGTAGAGACCCTACATACTGATATCCACCTGAACATCAGCAGGAGAGGACTCTTTAAAGTAGAGACACTACATACTGATATACACCTGAACATCAGCAGGAGAGGACTCTTTAAAGTAGAGACACTACATACTGATATACACCTGAAAATCAGCAGGAGAGGACTCTTTAAAGTAGAGACACTACATACTGATATACACCTGAACATCAGCAGGAGAGGACACTTTAAAGTAGAGACACTACATACTGATATCCACCTGAACATCAGCAGGAGAGGACTCTTTAAAGTAGAGACACTACATACTGATATACACCTGAAAATCAGCAGGAGAGGACTCTTTAAAGTAGAGACACTACATACTGATATACACCTGAACATCAGCAGGAGAGGACTCTTTAAAGTAGAGACACTACATACTGATATACACCTGAACATCAGCAGGAGAGGACTCTTTAAAGTAGAGACACTACATACTGATGTGAAACCTAAACTGAGAATAATACGGCCTCTTTGAATGAAGGCTTCTGTGATTCCGGTAAACCTTCTCTTCTCCTTTGTCTATAGAAACTGTCACCAGCTTCCCTGCCTTTGAAGTTTCCACTGTGTTCACGTTGACTGTGAAAGCCGAGGGCAGCAGATGAACTGCGTGTTAGTATGCAGCTCTCGAAGGCACTTGGGATAAAAGTGTCCATCATTGGTAGAAATGTTAAAAGTACGAACTGTTATTGAAAATTAAACTGCCAGGCATCCACTAGGATTAGCAATTTGCACACTGAGAGGCATGGCGGTTATAAGAGGTTTATCTGAGTTATGTAATGTGGATGGAAATTATTGCCCATCAACGTGACAGGGGAAGATAGTGGGAGCCTCTCGAGATACAGTATTTACTCTCAGGGGCTATCTGTGCGATTTTTAAATGAAGAGCAGAGCAGAATACGAGGGGAGTGTGGACCGAGGCGTAAAGCTCACATGATATGTTGTAAATTGCATCCATATGGTGAAATGGGAGGAGGAATATCGGCGTACGAGTGTGATATACTACATGTGTGTGCTGTCCCGTTGCATGAGTGGGTGGGTTTGTGTGCATTTCATTTCTATTTCCATGAGGACATATTATTGTAAGGATACAGGGAAGAGGAAGATTGCCACCCTCATCTTAAAGGGTGACTTGGACCACAGACATTTGCTGATACATGTTATATTAAGAATTATATAATAACGGTTATAATTAACATTTAAAAGGGTTTGTTGATGAAACCAGCCATGCCGCAATATTGTCTGTGTCTGTGTGTCTCTCTCTCTCTCTCTCTCTCTCTCTCTCTCTCTCTCTCTCTCTCTCTCTCTCTCTCTATCTCTCTCTCTCTCTCTCTCTCTCTCTCTCTCTCTCTCTCTCGTTTACCAATCTCATCAGCAATCAGCCTCAGATTACTGAACTACTGTACAGAGGCCACTCTACTGGAGCCATATATAGACTGAATGTGTGGTCAAGTGGCTGGAGGATTTCAGTCCACTCTGAGACCTGTCAGGTGCACCAGTAATATATATCCACCTGTCAAAACTCCTTGTGATAAGGGTGTAGATACATTATTCAAACAGATACGCCTCACTGCCTTTCATGGTTGCAACCATACACAGCGGCCTGAGCAGAACATGACATTTAGAAGGACATTTTTATATCCAGGATTTTGCAGGAAGTCATCACTTATCACAAAATGAAAAAGCCTGATATGTCTCAAAGAGGCTCACCTACTCGTTGGACCTTGACCTCCAGGAAGGAGTCAACGTTGCTGAGTTCTGAGAATATGCTCTCAAGGTCTGCATTTACTCTGTACTGCAGGGATGTTGCTCTTCACAATGTTACATGATGTTTAACTTCATTTCAAATACGTAGTAAGGAGTAAATAATAGTAAGATGCTAAAAGCCAATTGGTTACATGCATTTATATACTGGAGAAAGACAAGCAAATACAGTAGAAGCTATGTCAGTTGGATTTTGCTAGGTCAGCAGAGGTGGAAGAAATACTCAGATCTTGTACTTGAGTAAAAGTGAAAGTACTCAGATCTTGTACTTGAATAAAAGTAGAAGTACTCAGATCTTGTACTTGAGTAAAAGTAGAAGTACTCTGATCTTGTACTTGAGTAAAAGTAGAAGTACTCAGGTCTTGCACTTGAGTAAAAGTGAAAGTACTCAGATCTTGTACTTGAATAAAAGCAGAAGTACTCAGATCTTGCACTTGAGTAAAAGTGAAAGTACTCAGATCTTGTAGTTGAGTAAAAGTAGAAGCACTGAGATCTTGTACTTGAATAAAAGTAGAAGTACTCAGATATTGTACTTGAGTAAAAGTAGAAGCACTCAGATCTTGTACTTGAGTAAAAGTACTCAGATCTTGTACTTGAGTAAAAGTAGAAGTACTCTGATCTTGTACTTGAGTAAAAGTAGAAGTACTCAGATCTTGTACTTGAGTAAAAGTAGAGGTACTCAGATCTTGAGTAAAAGTAGAAGTACCAGAGTGTTGGAATACTCTGTTTCAGTACAAGTCCTGCATTCAAAATGTTCCTCAAGTGAAATTAGAAAGTATTCTCATCAAATATAGTGAAAGACAGTGAAAGTAGTCTTTGTGCAGATTGGTCCATTTCAGAATAATATCTATGATATGTTTTATAATGATTGATCATGAAAGTGTTCTCAGAGCTGATGAAGGAGCAGCTAGTTTGAAGTACTTTGTAGACTGCAGGGTAGCTGGTGGATTTACTCCAGGTGGAACTAAAGTCTGATTTAACACTTGATTTTGATCCATGAAGTATGGAGTAAGATTTGTCTCACTATCATTTGTGTGAACAGATCAATGATTTGTGTGTAAATGTGAAACACCTTCCACGAATGCAAAACGACGGGGAAATCTGCTCGCGACAGTTTAGTTGAACTGTCAATACTGGATTGCAAGGGCTCTTTGAATTACTGTAAATCTAGTTCTACTTGCTAAGCAGGACTTGTCGGGAGAAACCTGTCACAATTGGATTGGCTGTTGGCAGTTTCTGAGAATTTGACAAGTTGACAATCTTATTCCCCGGTCTGAACATCTGTCAGACCCAGGAGCTCCACGGACTGACAGCTTTCTTATTCCGACGCCGTGAAAAATGAAAGCTGTACCGCTGCATCCTTTTCAATGGAAATGAAGCTAAGAAATACTGAGAAGACCTGTTGTTATGTGAGTCAATAAGCTGATCTCCCACAGAGGTAAAGGTGGTGGGGGGGAAGTGAAGTCATGGTTCACTGATCTGATTGGTTCAGATACAGAGGCTGTCCACTCTCATCCAACAATACCATGTTCACTGGTCTGAGCACAAATTGCGGCTGATTGAACTTTGTCCTCTTCTCCATGATTTCTCCATGCTAATGCCTTCCTCAGTATTCACCACAATCAATGCTCTCTCAGCGGGGCTGTCAGGGAGATTATATTTAGGTTTGTGGATTCAAATGGTTACAAAATGAAACATAACACATAAAATGTAGGAGCAGAGGAAATGGTTATTGTCTTATAGAGTGCAAACAATGATGCTTTGATATTTAAGCGTCGGAACAAGCAGCAATCTCTGGGTCTGAATAAAAGCACCTAAAAACTGATGTTTTTGTTCATTGTCTCTATTGGTGTCTCAATTGGTTGGTATACTTCACTCCAACTTCTTGTTCCACTTCTACCAAGCCCCCATGAAGTGTGCCGGACTCTGTGCTCAATATTCGTTGGAACTTCAACTTCCGTATCAGTCCATGACGTCACCCGGCCCAAAATACTTTTTCCCATTGACTAACATGGGGAAAGAGACGTCTGTGAATCGGTGGATATTTTTTTTAACTAAATAAACTACCCAGTACGAACTATGTTATCGCCCTTATTAGAATCATTCGGCCCTTAAAGTTGTAAAATGCTCTAAAAGCCGAATCTAGATTTATTTCTCTCTCCATTCATTCTAGTGAGCCGAGAGTGGGAGCTCGGGGGGCGGGGCTTACTGGCAGGAGGCGGGGCTTAAGGGGCGCATGCTCTATGACTGCACATACGGGTTCTTCTGCTCTGACAGCTAGGCATGATGGGTAATCTGTGAAGTTTCGCTCTCTCAAAAGTTGGGCCATTTTGCCTTCATGCGCCAATGAGCAGCTCTCATAGGAAAGGACGAGACCCCGCCTCCGACGCTGCATCCAGTTCTTATTACACATCCATGGCTTCTGCCTACAAACAAAGATGGCAAATTACAAACTCGAGGCTTCAAAATGGTAGTCGTCAAAATAGGTCCCTTTCCCTTTCTGATATAGAGTCAACCAATTAAATATTACGTTTATACACATTCGTAGGAGCCATATGTTAAAATGTATAATTCGATGTATTATTTGTGTATATATATATGAATTTTGTAATTCTTTGTAATTAGTATTATTATATCATTTATTTAAACCAGCCGTTGTAAAAGTGACGGCTGCTGGTAATGAGAAGGAGAAAGAGAAAAGAATCACGGAGCAATATCGTTTTTTGACCTTTGAAAATATGTGTTTGTTCTGATATCTTCTGTTTTAAGTAAAGAGTCAACCAAAGTTTCCTGAGGCGTATTTCTGTTGGAGTCAATCTTATTCTAGTTGTGGATATATGCATTTTTGGATTAGACGGTACTACACATTATTGTACAGCGTTATCTCGATGTTCTCCCTACTGTCCCTCCACTCATTACTGCAGTGTTCAGTCAAGGACTCTGGTGAGAGCTCCAGATCTCCGGGTTAATTCCCTCTTTCTCCCATTCCCTCTTTAAGTCCTCTCCACCAGCAGATGTTTGCTGTTAATTAACAAGCTGACGTGGCAGAGGTCGAGAGTTGGATAGTGTTCACATCTGCCACCTCACTGGGTGCCGGATGAGAGAAAGAAAGGGTGAAGACTCCAGCCGCTGGACCTGAGGGGTAAGTGCATTGCGGGAAATGCTTCTGTGGTAGGTCGAAGGGAAGCACTGCAGCCAATTAGTGGCTCAACGAGAGATAAACTTATGTGCTGCCCTCTCTGAGTTCAATCTGTGAAATGTCACTCACCAAAGCCACATGGAGGACTGTGGATGAAGACGTGGTTTCTTGGTACAACAACCTCAAAGTCATTCAGGATTCAAGGCTTTATTGTTGCTTCTTATCTCTTGGATTCGTATAGAAAATGGCAAACGAATGTATAATGTGTTGGTTCATTTCTTTCAAGGCTTTATTGTCACATTAGCTAAAGTGAAGACATGGAAGCGAAACACTGAATTCACAGGCTCCTCTAACAGTGCAACGTGACTATAGGACATAAAACAAACAGATAAAATAGTGCAAGAAGAAGTGTTGTGTTTCAAACTCTTATTTGATTGTTTGCTGTTTACAGGGGACACTACTTTTGTGGCTAGGTCATCTTGGATTTAACTGTTAAGATTTCAGACTTTGCTCGAAGCTATTCAAGTTAGCAAGACTCAATAAACACATGTATTCGGATGTATTGCTCTTGAATGAATAACAAGTCTACTCAAAGGCTTTATCTGTCCATCGTAATGTGTCAGTGTCACAGACAGCAGAAGACAGACAACATGTCAATGTGGCAATTTAGCTCTGACAGTCGCTGAGCAATACGTCCAGTTATTCCAACCACATGACACCAGACCATTGACCTTGAAGGACCTGGAACCCAAAGATGTAACAGTCATAAAGGAAATTCAGTGGCATCGTGTTTCTGCCTTAGATGATAGGACGTATGAACTGGAACTGTTTGTACAATGAATGGTAAGAGACAGGAGAAAAGGGAAAGGAAATAACAAGAAACCGCATCCGTCTGCCCTTTGACCCTCCGTGTAAACACACATCTATAACAGTTGTTGATTAGATGCAATTAAAGGCTTTTTCCTTCCTTCCAGTCACAGGGAGCAAAGGCTCAAAGAGTGCGTGTTATATTGTGCTGGTTGTGTAACGGTCTAATTAGCTAACCTGGAGGAACAGAAAGAGTTTGGTTTAACATCTCGTTCATGCTTTGGAACAGCTCCCTCAAGGTGCTGCTTTTAGTACATCATCATCTTGTGATACTTCACGAAGCTCTTGTAATGTAGATATGCAATGTTCCTCAGCCTTATAGCACAGATGAGAGACGGTGACTCAGCAAGAACAACAATTACAATCATTCAAAATGTTTATCACGGTTCAAACTATTTCACGAGCTGCTGAAATGGACCACCTCACCGCTGCCTCCTTTGGATACTGTTGCTATATCTTCTCTCTCTAGGTCGTCCTCAGACGAGCGCTCCATCGTTGCTCCAGTCATCCCGGTTCTCCATACATCTGGCCAGTTCATCTGTACTTTGTGCTCCTACGTCGTTCTTGAGTACGTCCACGTATGTTTGTGCGGGACGTCTTCGTGACCGATGCCCGTGTGTTGGTTCCCACAGCACCAATTTGCCGGCTGGCAGCTCTTGATGCCTTTGGCAATGTCCTGCTAGTCTCATTCTCCTGGCTGCAATGTTCTCGCTCACCCTTGGTATTCCCTCGTACAGGATCTTGTTGGTTACATATCTTGGTAGATAGTTAGCTCTTCTTGGTTATATAAGGGACGATCTGACAGTTATTATAACAGTTTGACAGACGAGATGTAGGGTTTCACATGTACAAGTCTAGAGGGGCAATGGTTGACCTCTAACCCCACATACTGACATGGTTACATACATACATGCTGAGTGGGTGGTAAGCTAGTTAGCAAGACATGCTAACTCTTGTTTACATTAGAGCAGACAAGCAAACTGTTTAATTTCCAGAAACAGTGGCTAAGACATGGTTGGCTGTCTGGGGGAGGGGTTTGGTGATCTGAATGTGACCGAGATACATTATGATTGCATTGTAATGTTTGTCTAAATGCTTCCTCCCCATATGCATACACACACAGGGATACATAAGCAATGTGTCTAAGGAAGCAGGAGCGACAGGGATGTCAAGATGTTGTCATGGGGGTTTTATGGGAGTCATTATTAAACACAGCACCGAAACAGCTCTTCTCAAAATCACAAACGACCTCCTCCTCTCCTCTGACTCTGGCAACCTTAACATCCTCATCCTCCTCGACCTCACCGCAGCATTCGACACCATCAACCACGCCATCCTGCTGTCCCTCCTCGAATCATCACTGAACATCACCGACACTGCACTCTCCTGGCTGAAATCCTACCTCACCGACAGACATCAGTTTATCAACATCAACAACTGCACCTCCTCCACTGCTCCTCTGTCCCAAGGTGTCCCCCAGGGTTCGGTGCTTGGCCCCCTCCTCTTCATCCTCTATATGCTCCCCCTTGGCAAAATAATTCGTCGCCACAACCTTCAATTTCACTGCTACGCCGATGACATCCAACTTTATATCTCAACAAAAACCATCACCCCCACAACACACTCCACTCTCACCAACTGTCTCTCAGAAATAAAAGCATGGATGCAAACAAACTATCTCCAACTGAACAGTGCCAAATCAGACATCATCATCATTGGCCCCCCATCCCGTATCAAAGACATCCAGAATTTCAACTTCACCATTGACAGCCACACTCTATCTCCCCCCCCTCACATCCGCAACCTCGGAGTCATCTTCGACAGTCAGCTCAAATTCAACCACCACATAAATCACATCACCAGGACCGCCTTTTTCCACCTCAAAAACATTGCCCGTCTCCGCCCATCACTCTCCTCCTCTGCTGCTGAAACCCTGATTCATGCATTCATCACTTCACGACTCGACTACTGCAATAGCATCCTCTACGGCATACCATCCAACCTCCTCAATAAACTCCAACATATCCAGAACTCTGCTGCCCGCCTCCTCACCCACACCCGCTCCCGAGACCACATCACTCCCGTCCTCCAGAACCTCCACTGGCTCCCCGTCCGTCAAAGAATCATCTTCAAAGTCCTCCTCATTACCCACAAAGCCCTCAACAATCAGGCCCCCCCCTACCTCACAGACTTGCTGCACCACCACGCCCCTTCCCGCTGCCTCCGCTCATCAGATGCCAACCTCCTATCCATCCCCCACCCGCACCAATCACCGGACCTGGGGGGACAGAGCCTTCTCCGTCGCTGCCCCCTCCCTCTGGAACTCACTCCCCCAACCCATCAGAGACTGCACTGACCTCACCACCTTCAAAAAACTCACAAAAACTCACCTCTTCAATCTGGCTTTTAATGTGTGATTGTTTACTATATATTTATTTGTTGTTCCTTCCTTTTCCCTTCACTATATCTGTAAAGCGTCTTTGAGCACCTGTAAAAGCGCTAACAAATTAAATCTATTATTATTATTATTATTATTATCATGGAGATGGGAGGGGAGGCCAAACAGAAGACCAACCTAGTTATGGTCTTTCTCATTTAACCCGACGGGGCTCGAAGACTGATGCTTTTTGCCATTCTCTTAGAAGGCATCCAGGATATTTCGCCCCCGACCGACCAGCGCTCTCCACCTCTAATTCCCCTGCCACGCCATTTAGCCAGGGAATTACATTTTAGAGGGAATTACTAATTATGTGTTAGCATTCACACGGTCATGCCCTCCACCCCCAATCACTCTGATGTGCACAGGCAGGTTTTCACATACAGTCTGCCTGGAATTAAATATAAGTAAGAAGGGAAGGGGGTAGGTTAAGCCAGGGGGTAAAGTGAACCATGGGCCCTGGGGTAAAGTGAACCATGGGCCCTGGGGTAAAGTGAACCATGGGCCCTGGGGTAAAGTGAACCATGGGCCCTGGGGTAAAGTGAACCATGGGCCCTGGGGTAAGTTGAGCCAGTTTTTCAATGGAGAAATGAATGAAAGCAAGTTGATAATAATAGGCTACATTTAAAGTTGAATTCACCCTGTGTTTGATTGGTAAGATGTTTGAAATTGTATCACCATTTGTTTGATTACTTTTCCTTTTAACATGTTAAAAAAAATCAATAAATTCAATCGAAATTTATAATAAAAATATTTGAAAAACTAAGCTTGTATTTGGTTTGTTATTTATTGTTTAAAGTTAACTTTAAGATGTGTTGTAGGTATGCCCAGGTTTGAACAGTGGTTCAACTTACCCCCTGACCTGGATCAACTGACCCCTAACCCGGGCAAGGTGAGCCACAAGACCACTTTTCTTTTAGAAGTAATATTTTTACTGCCCTTGATCAAATATGAGTTCTTATCGTTGCCATTGATAGGAGACATCCTGAATTATAGGTGTGTGTTTTCATTTTTACTATGTGTCATTTCTCCTTGCTTAGAGGACAGCACAACTAAAACATGGCTCAACGTACCCTTAACTCACTCTCCCCTATTTGATTAGCATTTGACAGCAAACTTTCTCACCAAATTAAATCACTTAAAGAAAAAGGGAAAAATCTCTTCGGGACAATTCAACTCTGACTCCACCTTTAAAAATAGAATTCCCTCTTTTTTTTTTTAAACAAATCAGGAATTTGTTTTCCTGGCTTCATTTTAAGGGTTTTGGAAAGAAGGAGACACAATATAATATCTCTTAAATAAAAGTATTCTTTTCAAAAACATTTGGAAACGAGAACCTGAGGTCAACTCTCACGTTTCCTGTAATACTTAGTTAGCTAGTAATCGGGTTTATGTTATATGATGTTTAGTTTGTGCTATGTGTTTAGATTTAGTAACTTTGGTCACGTCTTGTTCACGTGTTAAATTACAGTCACTAATGTCAAGTCTTGTCGTTGCACTCCTGTTTTATTTTAGTTTGTACCTAAAGATGCGCTATTTATTCTTGTCTTTGCCAAGTTTCACCTCTTTACCGGCGAATATTTGTTTTTTTCCTCAATCAAGTAGAGACTTTTGTTTTTCTATTTCAATCCAAATAATTGTGTTACGTTGCTGACACTTAGATATGCTACGTATGTTCAAAGATAACGAAAGCTAGCTAAATAGAAAATAGCCTCATGTCTGATCCCCAATGTCAGGTTTTTTCCCCTTTTTATTTCTTTACCCTCAGCAGGAAACCGATGGACTGTCCACTCCAAGTAGGGAATGAGTCCTTACCCCAAATTAAGGAGATCAAGTATCTCAGGGTCTTGTTCTCGAGTGAGGGAACAATGGAGCGTGAGATGGGCCGGAGAATCGGAGCGGTACTGCAGTCGCTTTACCGTGCCGTAGTGACGAAAAGGGAGCTGAGCCAGAAGGCAAAGCTCTCTGTCTACCGGGCCATTTCCCTTCCTACCCTCACCTATGGTCCTGAAGGATGGGTCATGACCGAAAGAACGAGATCGCGGATACAAGCGGCCGAGATGGGTTTTCTCCGCAGGGTGGCTGGCGTCTCCCTTAGGGATAAGGTGAGAAGCATCCGGGAGGGACTCGGAGTTGAGCCGCTCCTCCTTTGCGTCGAAAGGAGCCAGTTGAGGTGGTTCGGGCACCTAGTTAGGATGCCACCTGGGCGCCTCCCTAGGGAGGTGTTCCAGGCACGTCCAGCTGCCTGGAACACCAGGCATGGATGGATGGATGGATGGATGGATTATTTCTTTACTAACGTTAAAGAGAGAGAGATTACACAACGTCTAGCCTTCCAACTAAATAACAGGTTAAAGTCATCAAACATAAACCTACTTCCTTGCAGTTGCTTTCTTTAGGCTACAATCTAAACCTGCATCACCATATTTCTTTATAATAATAATAATAATAGATTTAATTTGTTAGCGCTTTTACAGGTGCTCAAAGACGCTTTACAGATATAGTGAAGGGAAAAGAAAAGGAAGGAACAACAAATCAATATATAGTAAACAATCACACATTAGAAGCCAGATGGAAGAGGTGAGTTTGTGTGAGTGTGTTGAAGGTGGTGAGGTCAGGTCTCTGATGGGTTGTGGGAGTGAGTTCCAGAGGGAGGGGGCAGCGACGGAGAAGGCTCTGTCCCCACAGGTCCGGTGCTTGGTGCGGGTGGGGATGGATAAGAGGTTGGCTTCTGATGAGCGGAGGCAGCGGGAAGGGGTGTGGTGGTGCAGAGGTCTGTGAGGTGGGGGGAAGGGGTGTGGTGGTGCAGCAGGTATGTGAGGTAGGGGGGGGGGGGTGGTGGTGCAGCGGGTCTGTGAGGTAGGGGGGGGGGGGTGTGGTGGTGCAGCAGGTCTGTGAGGTAGGGGGGGGGGGTGGTGGGTGCAGCGGGTCTGTGAGGTAGGGGGGGGGGGGTGGTGGTGCAGCAGGTCTGTGAGGTGGGGGGAAGGGGCGTGGTGGTGCAGCAGGTATGTGAGGTAGGGGGGGGGGGGGGTGGTGGTGCAGCGGGTCTGTGAGGTAGGGGGGGGGGGTTGTGGTGGTGCAGCAGGTCTGTGAGGTAGGGGGGGGGGGGTGGTGGTGCAGCGGGTCTGTGAGTGTAGGGGGGGGGGGGTGGTGGTGCAGCGGGGTCTGTGAGGTAGGGGGGGGGTGGTGTGGTGGTGCAGCAGGTCTGTGAGGTAGGGGAAGGGGCGTGGTGGTGCAGCAGGTCTGTGAGGTAGGGGGGGGGGTGGTGGTGCAGCGGGTCTGTGAGGTAGGGGGGGGGGTGTGGTGGTGCAGCAGGTCTGTGAGGTAGGGGGAAGGGGCGTGGTGGTGCAGCAGGTCTGTGAGGTGGGGGGAAGGGGCGTGGTGGTGCAGCAGGTATGTGAGGTAGGGGGGTGGGGGTGGTGGTGCAGCGGGTCTGTGAGGTAGGGGGAAGGGGCGTGGTGATGCAGCAGGTCTGTGAGGTAGGGGGAAGGGGTGTGGTGGTGCAGCGGGTCTGTGAGGTAGGGGGAAGGGGCGTGGTGATGCAGCAGGTCTGTGAGGTAGGGGGGGGGGGTGTGGTGGTGCAGCAGGTCTGTGAGGTAGGGGGAAGGGGCGTGGTGGTGCAGCAGGTCTGTGAGGTAGGGGAAGGGGTGTGGTGGTGCAGCAGGTCTGTGAGGTAGGGGGAAGGGGTGTGGTGGTGCAGCAGGTCTGTGAGGTAGGGGGAAGGGGCGTGGTGGTGGCAGCAGGTCTGTGAGGTAGGGGGAAGGGGTGTGGTGGTGCAGCAGGTCTGTGAGGTAGGGGGAAGGGGTGTGTGGTGGTGCAGCAGGTCTGTGAGGTAGGGGGAAGGGGTGTGGTGGTGCAGCAGGTCTGTGAGGTAGGGGGAAGGGGCGTGGTGGTGCAGCAGGTCTGTGAGGTAGGGGGAAGGGGTGTGGTGGTGCAGCAAGGCTGTGAGGTAGGGGGAAGGGGTGTGGTGGTGCAGCAGGTCTGTGAGGTAGGGGGAAGGGGTGTGTGGTGTGCAGCAGGTCTGTGAGGTAGGGGGAAGGGGCGTGGTGGTGCAGCAGGTCGTGAGGTAGGGGGAAGGGGCGTGGTGGTGCAGCAGGTCTGTGAGGTAGGGGAAGGGGTGTGGTGGTGCAGCAGGTCTGTGAGGTAGGGGGAAGGGGGGGTGGTGCAGCAGGTCTGTGAGGTAGGGGAAGGGGTGTGGTGGTGCAGCAGGTCTGTGAGGTAGGGGGAAGGGTGTGGTGGTGCAGCAGGTCTGTGAGGTAGGGGGAAGGGTGTGGTGGTGCAGCAGGTCTGTGAGGTAGGGGGAAGGGCGTGGTGGTGCAGCAGGTCTGTGTAGGGGGAAGGGGCGTGGTGGTGCAGCAGGTCTGTGAGGTAGGGGAAGGGGTGTGGTGGTGCAGCAGGTCTGTGAGGTAGGGGGAAGGGTGTGGTGGTGCAGCAGGTCTGTGAGGGTAGGGAAGGGGTGTGGTGGTGCAGCAGGTCTGTGAGGTAGGGGGAAGGGGTGTGGTGGTGCAGCAGGTCTGTGAGGTAGGGGGAAGGGGGTGTTGGTGGTGCAGCAGGTCTGTGAGGTAGGGGGAAGGGGCGTGGGTGGTGCAGCAGGTCTGTGTAGGGGGAAGGGGCGTGGTGGTGCAGCAGGTCTGTGAGGTAGGGGGAAGGGGTGTGGTGGTGCAGCAGGTCTGTGAGGTGGGGGGGAAGGGGCGTGGTGATGCAGCGGGTCTGTGAGGTAGGGGGAAGGGGCGTGGTGGTGCAGCGGGTCTGTGAGGGAGGGGGAAGGGGCGTGGTGGTGCAGCAGGTATGTGAGGTAGGGGGAAGGGGCGTGGTGGTGCAGCGGGTCTGTGAGATAGGGGGGGGCCTGATTGTTGAGGGCTTTGTGAGTAATGAGGAGGACTTTGAAGTTGATTCTTTGACGGACGGGGAGCCAGTGGAGGTTCTGGAGGACGGGAGTGATGTGGTCTCGGGAGCGGGTGTGGGTGAGGAGGCGGGCAGCAGAGTTCTGGATATGTTGGAGTTTATTGAGGAGGTTGGATGGTATGCCGTAGAGGATGCTGTTGCAGTAGTCGAGTCAATGTTATGTCAAGCTTGTCTTACCTGGCAACAGTAACTCAATGGTACAGGACTTTGGGTTGTTTAATCGTATCTGATGATACGCTCGAATACTTGATGGAGTTAAGTGGAAATAACGTTGGCATATTGTTGACAAGCAGAGAAACCGATGGTGGGAATCACTTAAACCTTGCCATCTTGTAACACTTCATTCAGTTAAGCTTGTTTTGATTCATTTGTACATGTTAACTCTTAAGAACAGGTGCATCCACACACATTGTCATTTATGTCTAACTCCAAACACTTGTAATTGTTGGCAGAGATGTCAAAAGTACACACATCCTTTACTCAAGTAGAAGTACAGATACTCGTGTTTAAAATACTCTGGTAAAAGTAGAAGTACTGACTAAACTTCTTTACTCAAGTCAAAGTAAAGAGGCTTTGAAATGTCCTTCAGTAAAAAGTACCCATAGCTAGCAGCTGTTTTAAAGAGTACCTGACCTCCCTTTATATCAATAGAACAATAATGTCATTGTTAGCTAATGAATGTTTCCATGCTGAACAACGGCAACATGACAACGTTTCCATTGGTCCCTCTTCTTTAGAGAAGACCAGGAAGTGATGGATACACGGATCGTGTTCAAATCAATAGGCACGCAATGACTCTAAAGAATAATGATCACGCATCAAACACACATTCAGACTAAAGGAACCAGCTGTTTGGGAAATGAGAGAAGTAGAAAGTACAGGTATTTGAGTTCAACATGTAAGAAGTAGAAAGTACAGGTATTTGTGTTCAACATGTGAGAAGTAGAAAGTACAGGTATTTGTGTTCAACATGTAAGAAGTAGAAAGTACAGGTATTTGGGTTCAACATGTAAGAAGTAGAAAGTACAGGTATTTGTGTTCAACATGTAAGAAGTAGAAAGTACAGGTATTTGTGTTCAACATGTAAGAAGTAGAAAGTACAGGTATTTGGGTTCAACATGTAAGAAGTAGAAAGTACAGGTATTTGAGTTCAACATGTAAGAAGTAGAAAGTACAGGTATTTGTGTTCAACATGTAAGAAGTAGAAAGTACAGGTATTTGGGTTCAACATGAGAGAAGTATAAAGTACAGGTATTTGAGTTCAACATGTGAGAAGTAGAAAGTACAGGTATTTGTGTTCAACATGTAAGAAGTAGAAAGTACAGGTATTTGGGTTCAACATGAGAGAAGTATAAAGTACAGGTATTTGGGTTCAACATGAGAGAAGTATAAAGTACAGGTATTTGGGTTCAACATGTAAGAAGTAGAAAGTACAGGTATTTGTGTTCAACATGTAAGAAGTAGAAAGTACAGGTATTTGGGTTCAACATGAGAGAAGTATAAAGTACAGGTATTTGAGTTCAACATGTGAGAAGTAGAAAGTACAGGTATTTGTGCTCAACATGTAAGAAGTAGAAAGTACAGGTATTTGTGTTCAACATGTAAGAAGTAGAAAGTACAGGTATTTGTGTTCAACATGTAAGAAGTAGAAAGTACAGGTATTTGGGTTCAACATGAGAGAAGTATAAAGTACAGGTATTTGAGTTCAACATGTGAGAAGTAGAAATTACAGGTATTTGGGTTCAACATGTAAGAAGTAGAAAGTACAGGTATTTGTGTTCAACATGTAAGAAGTAGAAAGTACAGGTATTTGGGTTCAACATGAGAGAAGTAGAAAGTACAGGTATTTGTGTTCAACATGTAAGAAGTAGAAAGTACAGGTATTTGAGTTCAACATGTGAGAAGTAGAAAGTACAGGTATTTGAGTTCAACATGTGAGAAGTAGAAAGTACAGGTATTTGGGTTCAACATGTAAGAAGTAGAAAGTACAGGTATTTGTGTTCAACATGTAAGAAGTAGAAAGTACAGGTATTTGGGTTCAACATGTGAGAAGTAGAAAGTACAGGTATTTGTGTTCAACATGTAAGAAGTAGAAAGTACAGGTATTTGGGTTCAACATGTAAGAAGTAGAAAGTACAGGTATTTGGGTTCAACATGTGAGAAGTAGAAAGTACAGGTATTTGTGCTCAACATGTAAGAAGTAGAAAGTACAGGTATTTGGGTTCAACATGTAAGAAGTAGAAAGTACAGGTATTTGGGTTCAACATGTGAGAAGTAGAAAGTACAGGTATTTGGGTTCAACATGTAAGAAGTAGAAAGTACAGGTATTTGGGTTCAACATGAGAGAAGTAAAAAGTACAGGTATTTGAGTTCAACATGTAAGAAGTAGAAAGTAGAGGTATTTGAGTTCAACATGTAAGAAGTAGAAAGTTCAGGTATTTGTGTTCAACATGTGAGAAGTAGAAAGTACAGGTATTTGGGTTCAACATGTAAGAAGTAGAAAGTACAGGTATTTGGGTTCAAAATGAGAGAAGTAGAAAGTACAGGTATTTGAGTTCAACATGTAAGAAGTAGAAAGTACAGGTATTTGGGTTCAACATGTGAGAAGTAGAAAGTACAGGTATTTGTGCTCAACATGTAAGAAGTAGAAAGTACAGGTATTTGGGTTCAACATGTAAGAAGTAGAAAGTACAGGTATTTGGGTTCAACATGTGAGAATTAGAAAGTACAGGTATTTGTGTTCAACATGTAAGAAGTAGAAAGTACAGGTATTTGGGTTCAACATGTAAGAAGTAGAAAGTACAGGTATTTGGGTTCAACATGTAAGAAGTAGAAAGTACAGGTATTTGAGTTCAACATGTGAGAAGTAGAAAGTACAGGTATTTGGGTTCAACATGTAAGAAGTAGAAAGTACAGGTATTTGAGTTCAACATGTAAGAAGTAGAAAGTACAGGTATTTGAGTTCAACATGTAAGAAGTAGAAAGTACAGGTATTTGGGTTCAACATGAGAGAAGTAGAAAGTACAGGTATTTGGGTTCAACATGTAAGAAGTAGAAAGTACAGGTATTTGGGTTCAACATGAGAGAAGTAGAAAGTACAGGTATTTGAGTTCAACATGTAAGAAGTAGAAAGTACAGGTATTTGGGTTCAACATGAGAGAAGTAAAAAGTACAGGTATTTGAGTTCAACATGTAAGAAGTAGAAAGTAGAGGTATTTGAGTTCAACATGTAAGAAGTAGAAAGTTCAGGTATTTGTGTTCAACATGTGAGAAGTAGAAAGTACAGGTATTTGGGTTCAACATGTAAGAAGGAGAAAGTACAGGTATTTGGGTTCAAAATGAGAGAAGTAGAAAGTACAGGTATTTGAGTTCAACATGTAAGAAGTAGAAAGTTCAGGTATTTGTGTTCAACATGTAAGAAGTAGAAAGTACAGGTATTTGTGTTCAACATGTGAGAAGTAGAAAGTACAGGTATTTGGGTTCAACATGTAAGAAGTAGAAAGTACAGGTATTTGAGTTCAACATGTAAGAAGTAGAAAGTACAGGTATTTGGGTTCAACATGTAAGAAGTAGAAAGTACAGGTATTTGGGTTCAACATGTAAGAAGTAGAAAGTACAGGTATTGGGTTCAACATGTAAGAAGTAGAAAGTACAGGTATTTGTGTTCAACATGTAAGAAGTAGAAAGTACAGGTATTTGTGTTCAACATGTAAGAAGTAGAAAGTACAGGTATTTGGGTTCAACATGTAAGAAGTAGAAAGTACAGGTATTTGGGTTCAACATGTAAGAAGTAGAAAGTACAGGTATTTGGGTTCAACATGTAAGAAGTAGAAAGTACAGGTATTTGTGTTCAACATGTAAGAAGTAGAAAGTACAGGTATTTGTGTTCAACATGTAAGAAGTAGAAAGTACAGGTATTTGGGTTCAACATGTAAGAAGTAGAAAGTACAGGTATTTGGGTTCAACATGTAAGAAGTAGAAAGTACAGGTATTTGTGTTCAACATGTAAGAAGTCAAAGTAAAAAGTCGATACCAGAAAAATGTTCTTAAGTATTTGTACTCCACTACTTCCCACCTCTGGTTGTGGGTGTATGTGATGGCCCTTGCATGTATGCTTGATTGACAATGCACATGCAGTATCTCCATATGCACAAATCAGCCCTGACACAGAGGCCATCACTCTTCCATTGTCTCCTCGCCAGCACACGCTTGCCACCTCCACACAGTTCGTCTTTAAGAAACGCCATTGTGTCGCGTTGCACTGTGCCGAATGCAGCGTCGGTGTGTGAGCTTTAAGTTAAGCCTGAGCCGGAGATAGCGAAGGTAATTGCATGTTGTGCTCGGCGGCCCCCACCCTTTCCCCTGCCCTCCCCGGCCTCGTATTGTGCGGCACGGCAGAGAGAGAAAGGAAACACACGTGTAGTCGTCCCTTTGATTAATTGTCTGTCTGCGTCGCACCAGTTCACTCTCTGTGGCCCAATTACATTTTTAAATGGGAATCCAAATTAAATTGAGAGAGCTCTTATCTTGTTACTGCACTATACATTCTATCAAGTGGTCACACATGGTTTGTCAAGGATGTCAGTGTGTGCGTGTGTGTGTGTGTGTGTGTGTGTGTGTGTGTGTGTGTGTGTGTGTGTGTGTGTGTGTGTGCTTTCAGTCTGATTGCTCCATGACTAAATAGAGTTTTTAGTATTTCGCACAAGAAATTAAAGCAGTGTGTACCCCTCCTGACCCTGTTGCTACCTCTCAATTTGACACAGACTGATTTTTCCAAAAATCATTATATTCTAATTACTAAACTCTGTGAAATGCAAGTAGTGTTTTTCTAGAAGGGGTATTTCTTTTCTCTTTATGTTCCAAGATGCATTTGGAGCGAAAGAGCCGCAGATGGTTGGATCCGAGCATGATTAGAACATTTGCTTGTGGACTCTTTATTTGAATTATTCTACAGCGGAAATATATTTTTAGGATGCATTCAAGTGTCTTAATGAACCCCCGGTCTTTTCGAAGTTAAGGCGTTTGTTCAAGCTTGCCTGAAGTCTATAAGTGGAGTCAGAGAGGAGGGACATTTATGTTCGTGTGGCATTTAACATTTAAGGTGACCGCAGCTGTTTGAACCTTTCCTTATCACATATCCCATTGTGAGGCGCTGACGCTCACTGCAGGTGGGCTCTACTGAAGGAGCGTTAGATGCATTGTAACGACTTTATTTGGGATCATTCACATCTACACTGTGCCTTTGGTTTTACAGAACCACATCACCACATGAAATGGCTTTCGTATATCAAACAATCAAAAGTACAAGTAAGTACTAAAGCTCATGTCGACAGTTTCTTCTAACTCCCAGGAGGGTAGACAAAGGTCTACGACTGAATTCAATTAACCTTTCAGTATGCTATTAATGGGCACATTTTAGCTATCTAGCTAACTAGCGAACATTAGCTACCTATCTTACAAGCTAATTAGCGAACCTTAGCTATCTATCTAACAAACTAGCTAGTTAATGTTATTTATCTACTGTAAAAGCTAGCTAACGTTCCCTAGCTATCTAATTGGTTAGCTAGCTTACGTTAACTACCTATCAAAAGCTAGCAAATTCTAGCTGTCTAGCAATCTATGGCCAAACTGGTGGCTCTCATACATTTAATTCACATTTATCCCGTTTTAATATGACTGCGGATGGAATCTTAGTGTATGCTGCAAAGGCTGGTCTCACACACACACACACACACGCACACACACACACACACACACACACACACACACACACACACACACACACACACACACACACACACACACACCACACACACACACACACACACACACACACACACACACACACACACACACACACACACACACACACACACACACACACACACACACACACACACACACACACACACACACACACACACACACACACACACACACACACACACAGACAGACTGTGGAGCAACATTGAGAATGAGATGAAACTCTGAAGGCCTCATAGCTGTTCAACATCTGCCAACCTGAAACAGCTCGTGGCATTTTCCATCTCTCTCCGTCAACGTCACAGCCCTCGAGGAGAGCTCACACTCTGAGGGGGATGACTCAATGATTGTGGGCAAAATGTTATATTAATGTTGTTGTTTTTTAGACACAATTATGTCCAAAGTCAAAACGGTTTTGTCTGGTCTTTCTGAGACATTGACATTTGTTTGAATTGCAAGTCAATGGGGATGAAAGGACAATCCAGCGGTACATTATTAACCGTTCTGTTTCTTCTTTCTGTGCTTTCTGTTTTTTATCAATATTATTTGTCCAGAAGTTTGTGTTCACACACTATTGATAAAAGGGGAGTATTACCACCACCTATCCCCGTTAACATCCATCTATTTACACATTCATCCATCAATTAAACCACTCTTCCCCATTAAGAGATGGCAGGTCGGCCTGTGGGTCTCACTCTGATCACATTATTGTTATTAGACTCTCATTACAGGCGGATTAATGAGTCTGGACACCCGTACGTGTGAGCCTGCTGTTTGATCACCTGCTGCCTCACCTGTTACTGCATCAGCGTTGGTCCAAAATGTACCAATCAAAAAGAAGTCTTGCATTCCTATACAGTACATCTTCTCTTGGAATCAAATATTCAGTTTAATATTTAATATTCCATCCTCACATACTTATATATATAGTTATTATATATAAGGAGGCGTGTGGTGCAGTGGGTTGTGCGTTGGTGTTGGGATCAGCGGGTCACAGAAGTCAGGGCCTTCAAGGTATTCACAGAAACACTGAAACACTCAGATAAAACAAACAAAACATCGATTTAATGATATAAGTACAATTTTATCAAATGTAAATAAAATGAATAAGTGAGAATGGTATCTGTGTTGTTGATCTGTAATATGACAGCTGTAAGGGAAACTTCTGCAGCAATGGAGAGTCAGGACTCAGAGAGACACGAGGAGAGTTGGAGCTTTGATGTCAAACAATGATAGTTTATTACAAGTATACGGCCGGAGAATTCACAGCAGCAAAAGGTTCTGACTGCACGGTGGGTTGCCATGTCAATTCTGATCCGCCTCGCATCTTGGTAGACCTTTTAACTAGTTTACAGAGAGTCCAATCCACATATTGGGGATGGGTGTAAACATCTGGAGACACAGGAGATGTCTCTCACATCTGTGGAGCTTAGAAAGCCTCGTAAACTCCCCTATCAGGCCATAACACTTGACACTAAGTGCTGGAGCACATTGCTTAAAGCTGGCGTCACGAACAGGATTTGTTATTAACGTCAACAGGCAATAAGGTTAAATATCTTAGGAGTAAGGAAGAAATATTCTCTAACAACAGTGTTATGTTTTGTCCTTCTCGGGCCATGCACTATGCATTTGAGTGGTTTTGTGTTAGAAAGAAAGCAACCAATCAGATCTCGTTCTGGGTCTCTGGGTAGAATATCCTTCAACCAAGGTATTCTACATCCTTGATCGAATGCCCTGGCCGTTGCACTGAATGAGAGCGTTTGGACTGACAGTTTGATCAACCAATCATATATTGATTTGTAGCCAATGGGCGTGTTCTTTCAGAGTTCCCCTCGGTTCCAGGTGCTCTAAAAGGCCCGCTAGTTAACTGGCTCGAGACAGAGGATAAATGTGACGTAGCAATTCATTTGCCGTTTTATTGTTTTTAACGTTGAAATGGCAATAGGTGAAGAGGATAAGGTTGCGGAATTGTTGTCAGTTCCCTATTCAAGACGGCAATTCAGTGAAAAGACGGACATTATAACGGCGGCGGCGGCGGCGGCGGGGGGTGTGTGTCTACAAGAAGGTCCAGTTGTGATAGACATGGTTCGCCTTAAGATCTGTGGTGATCTGGCTTTCAATAAAATACACTGGAACACTGCAACACTGTCTGTGTGATCAGGTGCTCATACTGTTTGGTTTCTGGAGCTTTAGGCAACATGTAATTGAACAGCATTTTGAGGTCGTATGGTACTTGAAGGCGGCAGGGCATATACAAAATGCACAGAAAATTGAGGGAGGGGAAGACAGCTCATATCTACTCAAGGACTTCCTACTGTTTCGATCCGGCCAAGCTTACAAATGTAAATGTATTCTCAAAGCAAGAAACTCTATAGGTGGTACTGCATCCTTGTGTCCGCAGATGTGATGTAAGATATCCTCCATACGTGTTCCTCGTTGGTGCCATATGCCTCCTGGAGAAGGCTTTGTTATCCAGTGAGCAGAAAATAGAGCTGGAAAATCATTTCTTTGGGGATTTATGTGATAGCAAAGCTGTGTCAAATATATTTCGCTTATGACATTTCTTTCTGGGTTGGCAGATCCGCGCCGTAATGGCCAAGGCCTGGTGAGATCAGAGAGGGAAATGACAGATGAAAGGGAGCGAGGGGAAGTGTGGAGGCGCTTAATGTGGATTTGAGTATAACTAAGGATGGATGGAGGGATTGGGTGGGGGTTCAAGATAATAAGAAAAAGAGAAAATGCACATGGAAGTAATGCAGAAGGGAGAGCAGCAGAGGGTTGTTCTTGTTCTGACTTAAAGGTTTTCAGTTCTCACTTTCTGGTGCTGGAGTGAAATGCTTTATGGAAATGGAATCTCATAAATCAGCAGCTATTAGTCTGACAACAATAAGCCTCTAGGCTCAGTAGTTTGAGGACTCTGCGTATCATCTGCCCTGTACTTCCTGTCAAAGAAAATAGGAGCAGTGTGGCCCCAGAAGTAGGAACAATGCATGATAAACAGGGATCTGTCAAAGACTAACAAAAGACAAGGACTTGAATACAAGCAGAACTCATATAGAGACACAGCTGGTGAAAGAATAAGGCTGACGATCACACACGAAAACACAAAGACAGGAAGTAAAAACAGACACTTTTTCAGAATAAAACAGGAACACAGAGACACTACATGGCCCCGTGCTTTTGGAGCGTTTAATACCGAATAACAAAGTGAACTGTAAGGCTGTGCTGTCGATAAACCCTTTCCATTTACCTTTTGTCTTAGCAACATCTAACATGAAATAATATACCTCTTATCCTAAATCTATACCATTACATGTGTCTTGCAGTGGTGTTGGCAGCAGTGAGCTTGGTTGTGGTGTCTCAGTATGTTTTCTGTAAGGAAAGAAACAACAAGGTTAAACACAAATAGACAAGATCAGTGGCGTGTACAAAAGTGGTGTGGCACGAACAACCAAATGTGCCAACTGCTAGGACTGTCTTAGGGAAGACAGCTTTTAGATGCGCAGCTCCTCTGTCTTGGAACAGTCTGCAATTGAAATGGAAACTGAACAATCTGGTGCCACTAAGTGTTTTTAAAGCTCGGTTGGATGCTACTCAATCAGAAGCTGTTGGTTCCTGCTCATGTGGATAGTTAGGTAAATTGTAATCCCTGTAATGATGCTGTAAAATGTCCTATTGTTGTTCTGTTTATGTTTCTATGTTTCATGTGGAACTACTTGAGCAGGTCTCCCTTGAAAAAGAGATCAATGATCTCAATGGGATACACCTGGGTGAATAAAGGTTTGAAATGAAATTGAACAACTTAGATGTGTGTATAAAAGCGTCTGGTGCTTTTTTAAACACGTAAACAAATACCTGTAGGCTATCCATGGTTCCGATAGAGAGAGAGCGGGGGGGAGGGGGGGGGTGTAAGGAAAACATAAGACACTCATCACAGAGGTCACAATATCAATGGATCCAGCAGAGCAACAGCCTATAGGCAAAACACAGAAGATCAATGAAAGATATGACATGAAATGAACTTACCAAAGCTGCAGTAGATGCTCTCTCTCGTCTCCTCTTCACTACAGGGTGACAACTACGCTTTTCACAGCACACGTACTTACAGCCAATCAGCTCTCTGAATTAAGAGATGACGTTTTGGTGGGTATGGCAGCTCAATGCCCCTATGGTGATTATTTTTTTGCCGCACACATTGAATAGGAAAATCCTCTGAGCATGCGCAGTGTAGTTTTTACAGAACCCATTCACTTTGACAGTGAGAGAGGGGCTTGATCGGGGCTTGACCCACGTCGCTCAAAACGTCTCCATAGGCACACTGTAGACACTAGTTAGAAGAACGCAGACTAAACAGCAATGTACAGACGAATCAGACGACTGCATTCTTTTTTCATTCTTATTTGAACTACTTTCTGCTGACACTAGGTGGGGCTGTGTGCACTTATTTTTCAGCCCCGTTATCTGCTGTATGAGGGCAGGCGTATTGATGCCAGTTAGTTAAGGGCTCTATGCTTCAAGGTACCACAATGAGTAAAAGTGCTGTTGAAAGGAACTGTGCAGAAAGGGCAGTGAAATAACACTTATCCGGTTCAAGGCAAAATACGTTTTAAGTAGTACATACTTTTGATTGGTCTTACTAAACCCCATTTAGAAATGTTTAGCATGTCAATGTTTGCTATCTAGTTTTTGAGGACAACCTCACCTATATAAACTGATAGTCATTTTTTACATTTTGAGATACTATATGAACATTTTGGATGCAAAATCGCACTAAAAACAGTTAACAATATAACTATCTTATTATATAATATATAACAAAATAATTATCTCAGATATTTATCTACTTGCACAACGGATTCAACTTGCTAAAAAGGATTACACTTTTGAACAGTCAATTAAGAAGGAACTGAAACCGGAAATGAAACAACAATGAAATAATATGAGGAACTCCAGGACACAGAGGTTGAAAAGCTATTTCACTTTTATATGACACTAGAATGACATTTAAGAAAACAGAAAATAAAACTCACATGCATTTTGGAGAATGGAAATCAAGTTGGGAACATGAAGGGGGAAGAAGAGAAACATACACACTCCAACACTCTTTGAATACATGAATACATCATCATCCTTTCAGTGGCCTTTGAATCTCGCTGGTATTTTATTCTAATACATGAAGTCATAAATATAATCTCCTCTCACCATATTGGCTATACGAGTCTCTAACTGTACATCTACTTTAGCATATTGCATATCTCGAATAGAGGGGGGAATCAATATTCATTTTATACTCCGGCCTCCCTGTGGAAGGGAGATAATGTAATTGAATGAGAATTAGGACAACAATGAAGACGAAGTAGAGGAAGAGATGAAGACGGATCTCATCTCAAACCACTCCAGAAGCATCCTGCAGTGTGTTGACATCTTTGTATATGTGTTACGTACGCATGTGCTTTAATATGTGGTGTGTGTGAGTGCATATAGGTCCAACCTGAGGTCTACCTGCTCTGGGTTTTCATGACACAGCTATATTATATGATGGGTCGTCAAACGAGTGCTCAAAGTCACATGTTACACCAGATCCTTGCCAGAGTACAGGGTATGTTCTACTATCTTGCTACACTCAAGCAGACCTGAGTCAATAATCATTTGGGTTTAATGCAGCAACCATCTCATCTTCTGAAATCCTGGAAATCTGACAGTACACTGAACCCACAAAACTCATACCCAGTACTTCACACACACATGCAAAGCAGCTTCCTTGAGTATCATTTCAGCAGCTCAGGTGTATTCTGGGCTATTGAACAACGACAGAGGGTCAGAAAGGCAGTTTGATGTCATTCAGTTTGCTCTGACTGGTCCCACAGACCAGTGCATTCAATATTAACGCTCTCTGTTTTTATTTTAAATAAGTATTAGTGACTTTTGATGCAAACCCAATACACGGAGCTGCACTGAAGTGAACACTGGACAGCATTAAAGACAACTGAACTGAAGAGGTTGTGTCATCAAGCCAATGCTTCTGGTACCAGAGGTCTTTAAAAACACAATGCTTAACATCAGCCATTGTTGTCACCCAATGCTGGATTTGACTTTATTGAAGGCAGTTCTTCATCAAGCTTTTTCTTCTTTGGGTCTAGTGGAGTTTGACTAAGGGCGCATTCACACCTGCCTTGTATAGTCCGGTTGAATGTAACCCTGGTGCGTTTAGCCGCCTGGTGCGGTTCGTTTGGGTCGGTGTGAACACAGTCCGAGACCTCTGAAGTGAACTAAACAACCGGACTCTGGTCCGCTAAAATAGGTGGTCTCGGAGCGCTTGCTAGTGAACTCTGGAGCGGTTCATTGCTGGTGTGAACGCAGTCCGCACCAAAACATAGGAAGCGTAGTATTTACGAGTCACAAGAACGCGGATGTCTTCAAAATCTTTAGCGAAAGAGTCTTTCAAGACATCCGCGGTTGTTTAGTTAAAGAGTGAAGCAGAAGGAAGTGTTGAACAGTGTCGTAAAGTAAAAATGCTCCGTCAACAACATAAAAGTAGGAACACCTGTCGTCGGTGAAACGCCCCTCCTGACTGCAGAAAGTCTCTCATTATATGTGTTATAATGTTTTTTAACGGACGTTGTCTGATTATATAATCATATGCGCGAGCCGCTAGTGTCTGTTGATCTCCAGATTAACAGCAGCATGAGAATAACCTGCCGAAAGTGCCGATGCTCCATGGCGGAGGCTAGAAATTGCCGGGATTTGCGTTTTTAAAAATGTCTGACCAATGGGTGAACAGCATTTCCGTGCACATGACTTGTGTTTAAAGTTTATAATCCGTTTGAGTTTTCCCGTGTGAACGCAAACCGGACCTTCAGAAAAATGAAACTAACAAACTGTGGTCTGGTGCGCACCAGAGAGCGGACTATTAGGTGTGAATGCGACCTAAAAGGCCAAGTGTATTTGGGATGGCATAAAGTTCTAAGAAGTATTCTTTCAAACAAACAAAGGAGGACGAGACCACCTCTTTTTGTTGTACCAATGTCTGGCCTGGTTTTGATCAAACTAAAAAGGAACAATTTAGCAGGTATATATGCAAAGGTGATGGCAGTCTACAGCCTTGCTAGCACCTCTGTGAGGCTGTGGTTGAGCATAGTGGTGCTTTGAATGTTGCTGGATGGACAAATGAAGGGGTCTCAAAAGCTGTCGCACTTCATATTTAGGGTACTATGAACTTCTTTGAAAGGTTTTATGACAATACGTGGTGCAGATGTCCAGATAGTTCAACAGAATTGTAATCTTTGACCTGTTGGTGGCGTTAATTTAAATTAATGGGACATTCAAGTTCATTAGGGTTTATTTACTGGACCCCAAATATATATATATATGTCCAATAGCAGCTTAAACATTTCATTCTAGACCAAAGTGGTGAAGCAATTGATGGACCAACAATGTCATCCATACATTAGCCATTGAGCTATCATGGAAACAAATTGACATAACTGTACAAATGACTGAGTATTCTCAAAGCCAATATCTTAGAACCACAAATCCATCTTTTCTTAATTTCCTTTGAAGCATTAAGTTTAAATCCCTACATCTTAGATACGCACTGTTTAGTAGTCAGTCATCATCTGAAGCAGAGACGAGGAAAACTAGATGACATCAAACTCTTTCCAAAGTCTCTCTATGTTTTATTAATATGTTGAATGTTTTACCCCCTGCCTTGTGAAGTATATTTGATCTGTGGGAATCCCTACTTCACATTCAACATGTAAGTAGATGGTTAATATACGTGGGACGTCTTTTTAAGCTTATTTCAAACTGTTTAAATGTGTTAAATACATATTTTAGGAAATTCTGGATGTTCGCGAGAAATCCAACGAATACTTTTACAAGTTATTTCCAGGGACAGATCTCTCTTACATGTATATATATATATTACTTTCATGAGAAAAGTCTGGGGTTTAAACCTTTCAACCAGCGTGTTAGGTCCTTTTTTGCCCAGGTCTGCACTCAATACATTTTAGCCCTTTCATGGGTATGTAGAAAGCACAAAGAGTCCACTCTGAAAGTGGCCAACGCTTCCACCGACCCACATGTATTCTCAGCAGCAGTCACATATCCAACCTTCTATTAAAAGACGCCCTTTGTGGATCCTCAGACTTTAGCTCACAAACAGAGACAGACTACATTCGCACAACTTCAATATGTTGAAGTTGAAAAAAAGGACACAGTAAAATAAACAAGCGTTTCTCAGTTACCCGCAACAAACCTGCTTAAGAGGAAAAAAGGTAGGTCGATGCTACTTGTTAGCGATGGATATTACAAAATAAAACTGTACAAAGTTCAGTTCTTCCTCAAAAGAAGCTTCAGAGTTTGCCATCCGTCCAATCTTGACAACACTGAGGTTGACGGCACGTTGGGTCTAGCTTTTAATGTCTTTGAAATGTTTGTTTCGAAGCAGTACAACTATAAATATCACCACTTTAGTAATGTTCATCAATCACTTTGTCATGCCTGTCTGTAGCTTTTTCGAATATCCTGTATTTCAGATTGTGAAACCCAGATCTGCCAAAAGCTGGTTCTCTTTTGTTAGTCCTTTCATAAAGCAACACTTTCCTGTAGAAAAGAGAGGATTTAAAAACTCAGAAGCAACTGTGTTCTTTTGAGAAATGACTAACCCCAAGCAGCCGGATCCAGAGAGGAATGAGAGACGACTCAAAGACACGACAGGGTTTCAGGATCGGGATCACAGGACATGTATTAAAGTCTCTTCCCGTTCTGTTCACGGTCCAGAAATGCAAATGGTCAAAGACATCCACTCCAGGGAGGCAACAAATGTTTCATCTATTTTTCCTGGAGCTTGTGTCTGTGGGTTTCCCGCTGAAGTCTGTGATGTCCTCCTCCTCCCCTGCCGCCCTCCCCTCCGTCCAGGGGTTGGACAAGTAACCGTGTGCGTCTATGAGGTGGCGGCCATCTTTACTCCTGGCGGATACATTGGTTTGGTCCAGTGAGCCCGTGCTGTTACACTTCTTCACCAGCGGGGGTGCCAGAGAGCCCGGGTTGAGCAGCGACGTCAGGGAGAGACTGTTCAGCGTTTCTGACAAATGTTCGCTGTTCAGGGTCTGCCGACAAACATCCGTCCCCGTCCCCACTTCCTCGTCTGAAGGGTCCATTGAGTCCTGACGTGGGCATCCAGGGCTGGTGCTGCCCCCCCCACAGCTGCTCTGGCTCCTCTGGTGCCCCCTGGTGGCCTGGAGGGTAAACGTAGTGCTGCGTCTCTTCAGCAGAGGGGGGTCTCCTGAGGCTGGTTCCTCCTGGGGATGGATGGGGAGAGCCATGGGGAGGGGAGGGGACACGCTGAAGCTGAGCCCTTCCTCCAGAGTGGTCTGCAGGCTGCCCTCTGAACTGCCCGTGGCCAGAGAGGAGTCACTGTGGGACCGGTGCTGCTCACAGAGGGAGGGGGTGGTGAGAGGAAGGGAAATGAAGAAATTAGTACTTCATAGAAAAAGTAGATAGATAGATAATAAAGATTCCTTTATTGTCACTGCACAGAGTACAGCGACATTCCAAGCATTCCCAAAGGTGCAATCACACATAACAGACCGTATAAGTATCATTTGACAATACAAGCTAAACACATTTAATATATACTTATATATTAGGGCTCAGTCGATTAAAATAGTTAATCGCGATTAATCGCAAATTAATCGCACATTTTTGATCTGTTCTAAATGTACCGGAGAGGGATATTTTTCAAGTTTTTAATACTCTTATCAACATATGAGTGGACAAATATGTTTTATGCTAATGTTTGTTTATCATTTGAACAATGACAAATATTGTCATGAATATTAAACACAACAACCTCTGAACATTATAAATATTCACCTCAATTCAACCTGGAACCTCTCTCATTCAATAATACAATACAAAGTGTGTGTGTGTGTGTGTGTGTGTGTGTGTGTGTGTGTGTGTGTGTGTGTGTGTGTGTGTGTGTGTGTGTGTGTGTGTGTGTGTGTTAGGGATGGGAATTTGAAGGCAAATGTATATTCGAATATTCGACCCCCCAACAAACGGTTAACCAAATAAGTGTAGAAACCAAGTCGAATTGTCAAATGTATTGAACTGGTGATCACAGTTTGACAGCTATCGGCCTACAGCTTTCTGTGCGGAGGCGATTCACAATCAGCTCAGCTGTAGAGAAGACCCTCTCAGCCGGAACGGAGCTTGCGGGTATAGCATGTATATATAAGTTTAATTTGGCGCATAGTTTGACCTCTACACCGCACTCACTAACCTGGTCGAAATATTTCCACACATTACTCCTTTTTGACGCCATGTCTGTTGTGTAGGACTCTTCTTAGAGTGTAAATAATTACCGGACTATGACTGGTAAAATATGTTGAATACCGGCAAAACTAAATCTCTCCAGTCAAAATGTCTATGCACTTTGCCGCCACACACGGTTGCCAAGCAACGCTTATTGTTGTTTAGGCTGGCCACTCATGTGTCGCGAGTGTTGACAGCGGGCGGGGGAGCACGCTCATGAACTGTTAGCGCCAGAACCTCGCAACGGCTGCGGAGCGCATTTGCGCCACATTTGGGCCTAAGATGAGGTTTGAGTCTGCGTGGTCTGCGGTGTAGGGAGGGGCAGCAGCCATGTCATTGGCTAGAACTAGCTAGATCTGATGGATTTGGACATGAGTGAAGTATAACCGGACGCGAGAGAGAGAGATCAGCACCTGCAGCTCTGCCCGCCGCGAGGGACCGGTGAGCGGAGCAAAACACACCTTTAGACGTAAACACATTTACTGTGGCACTGTCGTATATATATATATATATATATATATATATATATATATATACATTGAATTATTCAATTTGATAATATGTAATCAACTTACTTCCCTCCCTCCCAAAAGAAAAATTAAAAAATAGAAAAATATTCATAACTCATTCGAATACCTGAATAATTTCGAATATTCGATTAATCGTTCCCATCCCTAGTGTGTGTGATGGATCGTTGGAGCTATGTGCAACTCAAGGCATATGCTCGACCGGGAGCTGCCTGGACGCTGCAATCATGTTGCGCACTACCCCTGCTGAGTGTGCTGACTTCTCGTGCAATGTCCCGCTGTCTGGCTTCCTGCATAAAGTCAAGTGCTCGGCGAAATGTCGCTCCTCTGTTTTCATTTAAACAGCTCCTTATATCCGTTAGCGCAGCTAGCTAGCACCAGATGCTAACAACAACAATACACGTAAGGTCTCTCTCTCGCTCGGGCCACACATACACACACCCTCCCGGTCCTCCCGATGGCCAGTCGGTGCCTGCCGGTGAGCGTGGAAGTGTGCTGCAAGCGGGCGGCAGGAGCGGGGCTGTCAGCATCAGTTTGTAGACCGTATTTTAAACTTGATGCTCTCTGAAACTACGGGGCGGCCGAGGACAAAAAATGCACATGCGTTAATCGCGTTAAAATAATTAGTGGCGTTACGTTTCTTTTGCTTTAACACTTTATTAACGCGTTAACTTGACAGCCCTAATATATATATTGATATTGAAGTGACTGTTATTTTGTATAATTGATTGTTGTGCTTTTATTTAGGTCTTAATGTGTGCATATGTATAAATGTTTCTTTTGATTGTGTAATATATAGGTATGTACATCTATTTATACATATTTTTTACATTTGATTTTGTATTTGGGATTGTGAGAAACGGTATTTCGATCTCTCTGTCTGTCCACACAAACTGAAAGATTGACAATAAAATTGACTTTGAAACATTACTCCTGGTTTGCACCACAACACATTTAATTTATTCACAAGATCAGGTGTAAAATAGTTACAATTTCTTTTAATGATTGAACCAGGATTTCAAAAGTGCACAGGTTTCAGCTTTAGAGTCCTTTTAGTTTATTGTTTTGTGTTTATTCTTGTGACCTTGCATTTTATTTAGGTATTGACTCTACCCTCTCTTTCAGGTGTCTACACTTCCTGCCAGCCTGCTTGTTGTCTCCTGCTCCAGATTGTTTTCCCCTGTGCCCCATTACCTAATGTGTGTGTGTGTGTGTGTATATAGCCCTTCTCTCCTTTTGTCTTTTGTCGGTTCGTCTTGTCTACACACCAAGTCCATGTCTGTATACCCTCGTGAACTATTGAGCAACCTAGTGGAACCTAGAGATCTTTTGAGTATCCTAGTTGATCCTAGTAATCTTTTACTTTGAAAAGTCTTTTGTAAAATAAAATATGTTTTTGAAGTCAAAACCGAATCGTGCATCTGAGTTCCTGTGAGTCCTTCGCGTCACACACAGAGGGAGAGGAAGGGAAATTAAGCAATTAGTTCTTTATTCCTGGTTTGCACCACACAACATTTTATTTATTTATTATTATTTATTCACAAGATTAGATTTGAAATAGTGTTACACTTTCTTTTAAATGATTGAACAAGACTTCACACTGTGGGCAGTGATGGTGTTGGCTCGACGGGTCACAAACGTTCTCATTGTACAGAGGCCATTTGAGGAGAAATTAAGGCAATTTAAAAGCATTAATGTTGCTTCATATATGCCTGCCAACGGCATGCCGTGCTGACAGCAGTGTCAACAACACGCACATCGTTGCTATTGGTTGAAGCTGCTACATTGAGGGTCAAAGTTCACCGAAGTGGAACTCGTTCTGATGCAAAGACACAAGTTCGCTTCAGCAACGGAAGATAATCTTCTTATTTGCTATTTTGCTCAACAATCTCTGTGTCAAGTTATAACTTATTACACAAGAAGGGCCAAGCAGACATGTCTCACCTTTTGAAGAATTGTTTGAACAAGCATTAAGGACTAACGAATTCTCCTTTAACTTCAAATCCATTTAGTTCCTGATTCTGAGTTGTTTTTCTTCAACTCTTTTAAAAAGTAATTCAACAGTTTGGATCAGAGTTTAAAGTGGACTTTAGAAAGTTGCACTAAAAGGGCAGATTTGAATAATCCATAAAGAGAAGTTTAAAACATACATTGTTAGATTGAAGGTAGGTTTGAGGCATCGGTGGAAGATGAATAAAGTACTTCTTATCTTAACTAAAATGTCCATGTATGGTTTCAAGTGTAAAGGTCGTCCTGATTGGTGCCCCCCTTCTTATCAATGTGTCACATAGCATTTGTTTCATACATGCCAGCGCTGTTACTGCCATGCTCTCAAAGGAAAGTGAGAGTTTATGAAAAAGGAGAAATTGAGGGTTTGGCAGAAAAGAGGAACAAGATGGAGGCCAGGGAGAAGAAAGAGGCGTTCAGAGACACCAGAAGAAGACATAAAGGAAACACAATAAAAAAGGACTGAAGAGAATGTGAAGATGCAGAGTGTGCACGGTATCAGACTCAGGGCTAATTAGCTGAGCGCCGCAGAGCTGTGGATCATAGAGGCACTCAGGCACGAGCTAAACAAACCAAAACAGGTGGAGGGGAGAGAAAAGAGAAGCCCGTCTCCATGGTTACACGGCGGCAAGAACTAAAATAAGTGCCTTTTCATCCTCGCTTGTTTTCAGGCAGAAGCCAACGCAGGGGGAGGTGTTGGATTCAATACGAAATGAGACCATACCTTTATTTATAACTAAATAAATGATGGGGAGTTTCACACAAAAGAACATCAATAGAGTTGATGTTCTCTCGGAGGCGTGGGTTCCACAGGTCGGAAACATTTCTACAGGTGTCAGGTTACTCAACATCTACTGTTCAGTTTGACTTTCTGCTTTAAGGTCACTCTTTCATTTTCAACAGGTCGTTGGTTTACTGCTCTTTCAACTATCAGTTGCACATTCATTACATTACACTGGCTTTTAAGATAGTTGAGCGTAACATTTTGATATTTATCTGTGTTTTTATATGTCTCTAGTTATTATGCTTTTTATCTAGTTTTTAATTATTGTTTTATTATTTTACTCCTATTGTGTTATTTTACATTACATTACATTTAGCTGACGCTTTTATCCAAAGCGACTTACAATAAGTGCGTTCGACCAGGAAGACACAACCTTGAAGAAAACAGAATCATAAAGTACATCAGGTTTCATAGAGCCAAACATTTCAAGTGCTACTCAACTGGCTTTAGATAAGCCAGTCCTATATTGGTATATAAGTGCTTTGTTAGTAGTTCTATCGCTCGAAGTGGAGTCGAAAGAGATGAGTTTTCAGTCTGGAAGGTGTGTAAGCTATCTGCTGTCCTGATGTCAATGGGGAGCTCATTCCACCATTTTGGAGCCAGGATAGCAAACCCACGTGTTTTTGCTGATGGGAACTTGGGTCCCCCTCGCAGCGAGGGTGCAGCGAGTCGTTTGGCTGATGCAGAGCGTAGTGCACGCGCTGGGGTGTACAGTTTAACCATGTCCTGGATGTAGGAAGGGCCAGATCCATTCGCAGCATGGTACGCAAGTACCAGTGTCTTGAAGTGGATTCTAGCAGTTACTGGAAGCCAGTGGAGGGAGCGGAGGAGCGGAGTGGAGTGGGAACATTTAGGAAGGTTGAAGACCAGACGAGCCGCTGCATTCTGGATGAGCTGCAGAGGTCGGATGGCACATGCAGGTAGACCAGCCAGGAGGGAGTTGCAGTAGTCTAGGCGTGAGGTGACGAGAGCCTGGACCAGAACCTGCATGGCTTTCTGGGTCAGCTGGGGACGAATCTTCCTGATGTTGTAAAGCGTGTATCTGCAGCAGCGGGTTGTAGCAGCGATGTTTGCAGTGAAGGACAGTTTGTTATCTAGGATCACACCCAGATTCCCTGCAGTCTGAGAAACAACAGAGGTGCTGATGTTGATTGTCAGGTCAAGAGTGGGACAATCTTTTCCCGGAAGGAAAAGCAGTTCAGTCTTGTCAAGGTTGAGCTTGAGGTGATGAGCAGACATCCACTGAGAGATGTCAGCTAGACAAGCAGAGATGCGTGTGACGACCTGGGTCTCTGAGCGGGGAAAGGACAGAATTAATTGGGTGTCGTCAGCGTAGCAGTGGTATGAAAAACCATGCGGGCTAATGACAGATCCGAGCGAGTTTGTGTACAAGGAGAAGAGGAGGGGACCAAGAACAGAGCCCTGAGGGACCCCTGTAGTTAATTGACAAGGGTCGGACTCGGACCCTCTCCAAGTTACCCTGTAGGTACGGCCTTTGAGGTATGAGGTGATGAGGGAAAGTGCAGAGCCTGAAACTCCAAGTTCTTGGAGAGTGCGAAGGAGGATCTGATGGTTCACCGTGTCGAATGCAGCAGACAGGTCCAACAGGATGATGACAGAGGAGAAGGAGGCTGATTTGGCAGTGTGCAGTTCCTCAGTGACAGCAAGGGGGGCAGTTTCTGTGGAGTGACCTGCCTTGAAACCAGACTGGTGCGGATCCAGAAGGTTGTTCTGATGGAGATAACAGGAGAGTTGTTTAAAGACAGCGCGTTCAAGTGTTTTAGACAGGAACGGGAGGAGAGACACAGGCCTGTAGTTTATAACATCAGACGGGTTGAGAGTGGGTTTCTTTAGGAGAGGGTTTACTCTCGCCTCCTTGAGACTGTTTGGAAAGTGACCAGAAGTTAGAGAAGTGTTGATGAAATGGGTGAGAAATGGTAAATATCAGGAGCGATAGTCTGAAGGAGGTTTGAAGGGATAGGGTCCAGAGGACAGGTGGTAGGGCGGGCAGAGGTAATGAGGGTAAGAACCTCACTTGGAGAGAGAGGGGAAAAGGAGGTTAGTGAGTGGTTGAAAGGAGGGTCTGGTGACCCAGCGGTCAGTAAAGGTGAGTCAGAAAAAGAAGAGCGAATATCATCAACCTTTTTTTCAAAGTGGTTAACAAAGTCACTTGACAGAAGTGAGGAGGGGGGAGGGGCTTTGGGAGGGTCCAAGAGGGTGGAGAAGATGTTAAATAGTTTTTTGGGATTGGAATAGGAAGATTGGATCTTATCTTGAAAGAAAGTGCTCTTTGCCTGAGAGATGGAGGCAGAGAAAGAGGAGAGGAGAGCCTGATAGGTTAGGAGGTCGTCATGGTGGTTGGATTTCCACCGTTTCCGCTCTGCTGCCCGAAGGACGGTTCTATTAGCACGCAGTGCGTCATTTAGCCAGGGAGCAGGAGGGGACTGACGAGCCTGCCGAGATGTGAGAGGACAGAGAGAGTCCAGAGAGGATGAGAGAGTAGAGAGGAGAGTTTCTGCAGCAGAGTTTGGAGGCAGGAGTTGGAACGAGTCGGAGGAAGTGAGGGCTGAGGGCACTGATGAGGCAAAGGTCGAGGGGGAGAAGGAACGTATGTGTTCCCTGTACAGCACTTTGATCAACTGAGGTCGTTTTAAATCGACTATACAAAGAAATAAAGATTGAGATTGAGAACCATATTGATTCTTTAAAACATAGGCTATTGTTTTTAAATGCCATTTTCTTTATGTCTTTCATTTTTTGTAAAGCACTTTGAATTGCCTTGTTTTGAAACTGAAGTCATCATAACAGAAATACAACAACTGAGGCCTGTACTACGAATCCAGTTCCACAGAACCTGGATATGTTTGAGTTATCTTAACTAACCCAAAACAAACGCGCTCTCGCTAAGCGGTCCTACGACGCTGGTTATCAACTCGGCAACTCAAGCCAGGGTTTCTCTGTCCGGCTGAGAGCGCGTTCACATGCAAGGGGCGGGGCTAGCAACATTTGACCAATCACAAACATGGAGAAGCGCACTGACAGCACAGCGTCATACTTCCTGAATGAAAAGTCAACTATAATATTAGACACATGAAGAAGTTAAACTTTAAACATCCATGACTTAAACACTTGATCCAGGATCAAAGCCACATAGCTGCACCTGCAAGGTGAACACAGCTGGTAACAGAACAAGTGTTTGAATGTGTACATTAACAGGTTTATGATATCACTGCCCCGTCTAAGACACCATCTGACTTTCATTACATTTGACTCGAGTGTTTCGTCAACTTAATGTGTTGCTTAAAATAATAGGTTGTAGATGTTCCTGTATAATGCATACACTCTTTCTTTCTAGACCTGTTAGTAAGATATATGTTTAATAATTACTGTTTAGTGTCTAGGCCCCTATCCTAAAGCTTCAGATCCCGTTTCACACATTCTGTCTCACAATTCTAGTATTATTTGTTTTATACATCATTTGGCAAATCCGATCTGCCAGCCTGAATTATTTTTTGATCCATGACAACTCTGGTTCACTTATCTAAATACACTCAGAAGTACGGATCCATCCATCCGTTCATCTGTTAATAATACCTGAGAGCTCAGAGGCCTGCTGTTTGCTCCAGGTGAGCGCAGCGAGGCCCAGGAGGCCGGGGAGGGCGGCCTGGGCGGACTTCTGTCTCCAGGACCAACACTGATCCTGGGACTGCCCGGATGAGCTACAGCAGCCGGGTGGAAGAAGTCCGCTGGGAGGTGGAAGACCGGAGAAGAACCGCCTTCACCTCGACTTCCCCCATCTCCATCTGAAGACAGAAAGGTTAGAACTTAAAGGTCACCTATTATGCAAAATCCACTTGTTTATGTCTCTTCTACATCAACATGTGTCCCCTCTTCTTCATGTCTCTTCTACATCAACATGTGTCCCCTCTTCTTCATGTCTCTTCTACATCAACATGTGTCCCCTCTTCTTCATGTCTCTTCTACATCAACATGTGTCCCCTCTTCTTCATGTCTCTTCCACATCAACATGTGTCCCCTCTTCTTCATGTCTCTTCTACATCAACAGGTGTCCCCTCTTCTTCATGTCTCTTCCACATCAACATGTGTCCCCTCTTCTTCATGTCTCTTCTACATCAACATGTGTCCCCTCTTCTTCATGTCTCTTCCACATCAACATGTGTCCCCTCTTCTTCATGTCTCTTCTACATCAACATGTGTCCCCTCTGTGGAAAGAGACTCTGAAAGTTTCAGGAACAAAGATTTTCTCTCTTTTTGATCCATTTCTATAAAAACCTGTCTGAAAATGAGCTGATCAGATTGTGGCTACTTTATGATGTCATAACGATGTGTTGGCTTGTGTAACCATTAGCCAATCAGCAGCCAAGGTAACCCCCCATCCCACCTTATCACCTATGCTCTGTAGAAGTCTATGAAAAAAAGAGTGTCTATATCACTTGAATATAGACTCTTATGGCACTACTTCTATTCTATTGTATTGTATTTACTTGCACTATTTCATCTACTTTATTGTGTTGCACTGTTGGAGGAGTCTGGGACATCATATTTTCATCGACAAACCCACACTGTAGCTCTGTACACATGACAATAAAAGCCTTGAACCTTGAACCTTGAAAAAGCAGAGGTAACAGTGTAAAGTCATGTAGTGTTGTGTAAACCAGTCCCCCATGTCTTCAGTGACAGTCTGTCGTGTCGTGTCTCAGTGAACTGACTGCTTGTATCTCACCATCTGTTCCTGTGATGGCGGTCACGTTACGGAGGCGGTGAGCCACCATTAAACCATAACATATCATTCATCAACATCTACAAGTCTGCATCATCTATCACTGCTTTAATTGCAGAGGAAGTCAATCAACGGTGTGAGATATGAGACACGAGTCTTGTGTGTCTGAGGTGGAGACGCTCAGAGGAAGCCTTGTGTTATATAACGATACGATCAATGTCACTTCAAAGTCAGGATTTAATGAAATCCAGGTGGTTAGATACCAGGCAGAGAACTCTGATAAGGATAATAAGGAGCGCTGATGAAAGGTTACCCTGAGAGGGATTATTTCAATACGACGGGATGATGCAGAATATTCAATCTAATCATGTTGCTGCTGTCGGAGGAAAAACGTTACTGAATGGAAAACTACTCAGACTCTCATACATTTGTATTGTTGAAATTAAATAATAAGTAAGGGATAACGTGCAGCGAAGCGGTCATCATTGATTTAAAATGACATGCATCCGCTAAGAAAAATAGTCCGTTGTTACCGTTTGAACTGCGTAGCAACGGCAGGATCTGCTTCGAGCCGGTAGTTTGATTTCAGATTTGAAAACATCGTTGCTTGCTTTAAAAGTAGCACAATTCATGATGTCAGACCTTGGGAAGTATCTAGATATCCCTGCCCTAACGCCAAAGGAACTGCACACTGAATATGTGTCGCCGTTTGAGGTCTGGACCGTTGAGTAAAAAGAACCGCAGCTCCGTGTTGAGGGTTTCTGCCCCGTTACTTCTCCGCGGTTTTCTTGTCCCTCTTGTCTTTTTCTTTTCTTCGCTGGGGACTCATCAGCCACTCATCCAAATTACTGTGCTCTCCAAATATATTACAATTCATATTATAATCCTCCATGTTGCTCTCAGACGGGAGACAACGGAAAACTAATGACAAGCAAACAGTTTGAAAATCAAAGTGCATGCATTGCTGTTCAGCCAAACTGTATACAGTTCAATCGACCGGACTTCTTTCTGCAGATGTGAGCGTCCTTAACAACGATCAATAAGTCCTTGACAGCGGTCTGTACTACTGGATTAACAACGTGTTCTGAATTGACCAATAAGAATCGAGTATTCAACTAAGCCATGTAATATCAATCTATATTGTAGCATCAAAGCCTTAGAACAAAACGAAGAATAGTTTTTTGTGATTTGTAAAAACTTTTTCTGCACAAATCATGTTTACAATCTCCTAATAAAACATTTGCAAAGCCTGAATCTGTTGTCAGGAAGTAGAGTGCATGTGATGTTGCTCTTTATTTAAACAAATTAAAGATCCATTCAGAAAAATGGCTCCATGGCATTAATGTTTAGAAGCCTTTTAGTTGTGTTTAGATAACATATCAAACTGTATGTGCTTTATGATTACCATCAACCGTTGGTTCTGCCACCTATTTTCTTATTAATCGGAATCACAACATGGTCTCTAGGTTCATTGGTATTTTTAATGTCTAGAATACTTTGCCTTTAAATCTATACATCTGATCATACTTGAGTCAGTGAGAAATACTAACCAGAAAAACAAGAGCATTTGTTTTTTCAAATTACTTCAATTTAACAATCTTTATTTCTCGTAGTAATTTAATGTGAATTATTGGGCGTGAAAACCTACATTTGTTGTCATGTGGGTGTGAGAACATGTTGATTTTAGGACCTGCCACCAAGGGTTGTCTCACAGATTCATTCTTTCATTCTCTTTTGATGGAAGTACACATAAAACACAGTATTTTAGATACTGTACTACCATACCGTGTACTGTTGTACCCAGAGGTTGGAAGTAGTTGAACCCAAATACCTGTACTTTCTACTTCTTACATGTTGAACCCAAATACCTGTACTTTCTACTTCTTACATGTTGAACACAAATACCTGTACTTTCTACTTCTCACATGTTGAACTTAAATACCTGTACTTTCTACTTCTTACATGTTGAACACAAATACCTGTACTTTCTACTTCTTACATGTTGAACACAAATACCTGTACTGTCTACTTCTTACAAGTTGAACCCAAATACCTGTACCTTCTACTTCTTACATGTTGAACCCAAATACCTGTACTTTCTACTTCTTACATGTTGAACTCAAATACCTGTACTTTCTACTTCTTACATGTTGAACCCAAATACCTGTACTTTCTACTTCTTACATTTTGAACACAAATACCTGTACTTTCTACTTCTTACATTTTGAACACAAATACCTGTACTTTCTACTTCTTACATGTTGAACCCAAATACCTGTACTTTCTACTTCTTACATGTTGAACCCAAATACCTGTACTTTCTACTTCTTACATGTTGAACCCAAATACCTGTACTTTCTACTTCTTACATGTTGAACCCAAATACCTGTACTTTCTACTTCTTACATGTTGAACCCAAATACCTGTACTTTCTACTTCTCACATGTTGAACTCAAATACTTTCTACTTCTCACATGTTGAACTCAAATACCTGTACTTTCTACTTCTCACATGTTGAACTCAAATACCTGTACTTTCTACTTCTCACATGTTGAACTCAAATACTTTCTACTTCTCACATGTTGAACTCAAATACCTGTACTTTCTACTTCTACATGTTGAACCCAAATACCTGTACTTTCTACTTCTTACATGTTGAACCCAAATACCTGTACTTTCTACTTCTTACATGTTGAACCCAAATACCTGTACTTTCTACTTCTTACATGTTGAACCCAAATACCTGTATTTTCTACTTCTCACATGTTGAACTCAAATACTTTCTACTTCTTACATGTTGAACTCAAATACCTGTACTTTCTACTTCTTACATGTTGAACCCAAATACCTGTACTTTCTACTTCTTACATTTTGAACACAAATACCTGTACTTTCTACTTCTCACATGTTGAACTCAAATACTTTCTACTTCTTACATGTTGAACTCAAATACCTGTACTTTCTACTTCTTACATGTTGAACCCAAATACCTGTACTTTCTACTTCTTACATTTTGAACACAAATACCTGTACTTTCTACTTCTTACATGTTGAACTCAAATACCTGTACTTTCTACTTCTTACATGTTGAACCCAAATATCTTTACTTTCTACTTCTTACATTTTGAACACAAATACCTGTACTTTCTACTTCTTACATGTTGAACCCAAATACCTGTACTTTCTACTTCTCACATGTTGAACCCAAATACCTGTACTTTCTACTTCTTACATGTTGAACACAAATACCTGTACTTTATACTTCTTACATGTTGAACCCAAATACCTGTACTTTCTACTTCTTACATGTTGAACTCAAATACCTGTACTTTCTACTTCTTACATGTTGAACCCAAATACCTGTACTTTCTACTTCTTACATGTTGAACTCAAATACCTGTACTTTCTACTTCTTACATGTTGAACCCAAATACCTGTACTTTCTACTTCTTACATGTTGAACTCAAATACCTGTACTTTCTACTTCTTACATGTTGAACTCAAATACCTGTACTTTCTACTTCTTACATGTTGAACACAAATACCTGTACTTTATACTTCTTACATGTTGAACCCAAATACCTGAACTTTCTACTTCTTACATGTTGAACCCAAATACCTGTACTTTCTACTCCTTACATGTTGAACTCAAATACCTGTACTTTCTACTTCTTACATGTTGAACACAAATACCTGTACTTTCTACTTCTTACATGTTGAACACAAATACCTGTACTTTCTACTTCTTACATGTTGAACCCAAATACCTGTACTTTCTACTTCTTACATGTTGAACCCAATACCTGTACTTTCTACTTCTTACATGTTGAACTCAAATACCTGTACTTTCTACTTCTTACATGTTGAACACAAATACCTGTACTTTCTACTTCTCACATGTTGAACACAAATACCTGTACTTTCTACTTCTCACATGTTGAACTCAAATACCTGTACTTTCTACTTCTTACATGTTGAACTCAAATACCTGTACTTTCTACTTCTTACATGTTGAACTCAAATACCTGTACTTTCTACTTCTTACATGTTGAACTCAAATACCTGTACTTTCTACTTCTTACATGTTGAACCCAAATACCTGTACTTTCTACTTCTTACATGTTGAACTCAAATACCTGTACTTTCTACTTCTTACATGTTGAACTCAAATACCTGTACTTTCTACTTCTTACATGTTGAACACAAATACCTGTACTTTATACTTCTTACATGTTGAACCCAAATACCTGAACTTTCTACTTCTTACATGTTGAACCCAAATACCTGTACTTTCTACTTCTTACATGTTGAACTCAAATACCTGTACTTTCTACTTCTTCACATGTTGAACCCAAATACCTGTACTTTCTACTTCTTACATGTTGAACACAAATACCTGTACTTTCTACTTCTTACATGTTGAACCCAAATACCTGTACTTTCTACTTCTTACATGTTGAACCCAAATACCTGTACTTTCTACTTCTTACATGTTGAACTCAAATACCTGTACTTTTCTACTTCTTACATGTTGAACACAAATACCTGTACTTTCTACTTCTTACATGTTGAACTCAAATACCTGTACTTTCTACTTCTTACATGTTGAACCCAAATACCTGTACTTTCTACTTCTTACATGTTGAACTCAAATACCTGTACTTTCTACTTCTTACATGTTGAAGCCAAATACCTGTACTTTCTACTTCTTACATGTTGAACCCCAAATACCTGTACTTTCTACTTCTTACATGTTGAACCCAAATACCTGTACTTTCTACTTCTTACATGTTGAACTCAAATACCTGTACTTTCTACTTCTCACATGTTGAACTCAAATACCTGTACTTTCTACTTCTTACATGTTGAACTCAAATACCTGTACTTTCTACTTCTCACATGTTGAACTCAAATACCTGTACTTTCTACTTCTTACATGTTGAACTCAAATACCTGTACTTTCTACTTCTTACATGTTGAACTCAAATACCTGTACTTTCTACTTCTTACATGTTGAACTCAAATACCTGTACTTTCTACTTCTTACATGTTGAACCCAAATACCTGTACTTTCTACTTCTTACATGTTGAACCCAAATACCTGTACTTTCTACTTCTTACATGTTGAACTCAAATACCTGTACTTTCTACTTCTCTCATTTTCCAAACAGCTGGTTCCTTTAGTCTGAATGTGTGTTTGATGCGTGATCATTATTCTTTAGAGTCATTGCGTGCCTATTGATTTGAACACGATCCGTGTATCCATCATTTCCTGGTCTTCTCTAAAGAAGAGGGACCAATGGAAACGTTGTCATGTTGCCGTTGTTCAGCATGGAAACATTCATTAGCTAACAATGACATTATTGTTCTATTGATATAAAGGGAGGTCAGGTACTCTTTAAAACAGATGCTAGTTATGGGTACTTTCTACTGAAGTACATTTCAAAGCCTCTTTACTTTCACTTGAGTAAAGAAGTTTAGTCAGTACTTCTACTTTCAAACACGAGTATCTGTACTTCTACTTGAGTAAAGGATGTGTGTACTGTTGCCCTCTCTGGTGTTACCTGTGCACGGTGTGGGGCTCTGCTGCTCCAGTGAGGGACTGTTCACATGAGGATGGACGCCCACCTCGTACAGCTCCTGGACCCCCTCCTCGCTTCCTGAGCTGGAGGGAAGAATCCCCCTGTAGCACCCCTGAGTGGGCAACTCCTCCGAACTGTGGGAGTCGCTGCTGCCTCTCTGAGAGCGTGAAAAGAAGAAGAGAACATTAAGATATGAAGCGAGAGACAAAGACAGAAGCTTGATGTCCAGGTGCACCGATGTTCACCGGAGCGAGAAGAGATATTAACTGAAGCCTTTTATCCGCCTTGTCATAATGGAGATCTGCACAATATGTTTCCAATTTCAAAAAGCTCTCTTTTCATGTCTCTTCCTTTATCCATCTATACAAGGCTGATTACATGTGGATGTGGTGAAGGAGTGACGGCAGGCTTCAAAGCCTCAGACTGCTGCCCGTTGTTGTTGGACGTAAACTGGATCAAATGAATCGGCCTTCAATAACGCAGCGATGAAAAAGACCAGGTGGAGCCGCCGAGAGATAAGTGTTAACTGGAAGATGGAGGTATACAAGACACACACCCACACACACTCACACACACTCTTATCCCAGCATGCTGACATCAAGAGCTCGGAGGGAGGCAGGTGTTTTAATTAGGCAGTAAAGCGTGTAAATAGTAATTAATGATTATTAGTAAGATTGAAGGGGCATAATGACACGAGCTGTGATACCCCAAAGACATTACACTGTGTGTGTGTGTGTGTGTATGATGATACCAGCTTATGTTAATTTGTATTACACATATCAGGGTTTCATAATTTTATTAAAATACCTCCCACAATGATTTGTCCTCAAACAATCTCATGCGACAATTCGATATTTAATTATATTTTGAATCAGGTGCCATACCATCCTGCTTTGACAAAACAATCATCATATGTTTGAATATCAGAGGTAGAGGTAGAGGGTTTGGCTGGAAATAAGAATGTTTCTTAAGAATTTAAGTAATTTTTTGAATTACGGATTTTGGCCTCACAACTCCTTCATATCATATAAGCATAGAAATCAAAGGGAGCATAAAATGGAACAAAACCAGGTAATATTAAGACCGATTCGTACTTCATTAAGTATGGTACTTGAGTAAATATTTGTTTCTTACTTTCAACCAATGATATCACAATATATATGGCCACTACGACTTCTGGCATTATTTTATAGAGCTACAGTTTCCATTACTCCCTAAGGTATTGAATGGACTGAGGTCAGAGCTCTGATATCAATGTATTTTACACCAAACTGGTAAAACCTGTCTTTATGCACCTGTCTGTGTGCACCACTAAAGTACACACTAAAGTACACACTAAAGTATAAACAATGCTATTAAATCCTCAAATACTCTGAACTATGAGGGATGTCAATGACCTGATATGTTTGTGTGCAATAATGTCCCAGAAGAGTTCAATACGTTTCAAATTACATTGAATGTGTAAATACAATTGGGTGTTTCAGTGTGTGTGTGTGTGTGTGTGTGTGTGTGTGAGTGATGAAATGTGGGATTTATTTATTGTATTTTGATATCTGTATTTAGTATCGAAGAAAGGGTGGTCCTCACGCCCCCTGTGAATGTGTCTGGACCCCACATTGGTATATTTACAGGAATGTGTGTGTGTACCTGGCTGTATCTGACCAGCATCTGGTAGCAGCTGTGTTCGTCCAGGCTGAGGTCATCAGGCAGCGCCGGAGACGAGGACTTGTCCGACATCTGCTCCGACATCAGAGACGCCTGCTCCACCTCTGCCAGCTGGATCTGCACACACACACACACACACACACACACACACACACACACACACACACACACACACACACGATAATAAATAAAACATAAATAAATATGCTATAAACGACTTTCTCAAAAAGTGGGTTTCCGGAGAGCGATTTAAAAAAAAGTGTCGATATCATAAAATGCAAAACAAAAATGTACCAAGTCATTATTTTCTGACATACAGTGACATACAGACATTTGATAAATCACACAAAGAACAGAATGGTTTGTTTTTAAAATTAGAATAATAAATGATAATTTTGATTTGGGATCTGAATGTCTGTGAAAAAAGACGTTTATAAAAATGTTTTTTCTTATATAATTGTAAGAGGGAATGCATATGTGTCCATTCAAAGCGAAATACATATTTTTATCTTATAAATAGATAAATGACGGATTGCTCTGTGTGGAGAGAAGATTACATGAATATGATACACAGCTTTAATATCGAGGGTTGAGGAACAGAAAAGAGGAAGCAGACGGATCTGCATTCCTGCCAACGTCTCAGCTTTTCATTTGTGTGTGTGTGTGTGTGTGTGTGTGTGTGTGTGTGTGTGTGTGTGTGTGTGTGTGTGTGGGTGTGTGTTTAATGGCAGAGGCAACAGAGATGCACAGTTATAGTGGTGAAGGTCACACCTCTTCACACACATCATGATATCTAAATCATATTGAGAGTGAGCTGCTGTATACACACACACACACACACACACACACACACCACACACACACACACACACACACACACACACACACACACACACACACACACTCCTACACATGTTCCTGTATGTATTTAACCTCTTATACTCTATTTACTGTTCGGGTCAGAATGTCAGCAGATCTTATGGAAATGATTTGGCTTTATTTCAAAAAATGTAAACAAATAAATATATGTATATTCAAATGTTAAAAACTAAACAAAAGGTGAACAAACACAACAGAACATGTAAATCAACATGTCATGCCCGCTATAGGAGGAAGCAGCCCTCTGTATGATAAATCAATACTCTACATTAGTAATCCCTCCGCCCAGCATCCATCCCCTTCAGAACTACATCACTGTGTGTGTCTGCATTATACATAACCAACAACGTTTCCTATAGAGTGCTAATACGTAAATACACATCCCAATGCCCTTGTTTTACATCCTTTGTTCTGCAACCTGCAAATATAGTTGTGTATGTTTATAACATGTCTGATATCTTTCATTTTTACTGAGGGCCAATTCAAAATGAACAACGGACCGCAGTTTGGACACCCTTCCCGTACAGCAGTGTTTCTCAAACTTTTTCATACCAAGGACCACTTAACCAATAAATAACACTCGCGGACAACCTAACTCTTTGCTGTAAAGTGTCGCTACTGTAGGCTGTTTTTATTATATGTAGCACTTTGGCTCGACCAAACATCGTTTATAAATGTGCTATATAAATAAAACTTGATTTGATTTGATTAACTCCACAAATATCCAAAACTACATCGTTTTTTACAAATCGCCTGAAAATGGTACAAACAAGTGGCCACATGTGTGATGAAGGTGTTTATCTGGGCTATATCATGCAGTTGAAAGTGAAACTTAAGCTCGCTCCATTGCGGAGATATTCCCGCGAGAGTGCGGAAAACTTTAATTAATTAATTAATTTCAAATGTGAAATTTTACCAATATACTCACGGACCACTAGGGGGCGCTCACGGACCACCAGTGTTCCGCGGACCACACTTTGAGAAGCACTGCCGTACAGTATCTTAATAGTATTTCATATCTGTTGCGTAGCTCTGTTTTTTGAGTCAATTGAAAAAATAATAATCTTTGGGCACTCAGTTCATCAGGAGTGAAACATGCTGACATCACATTTATACCCCTCAAAGTTCCCAACGATAAGAACTTCAAATGTTATTTTTATAATCGGACCATCTTGTTTTGTATTCAATGAAAATAAAATCAGATACAGGTCATACCCAGATGTAATGTTCGCTCTAAAGATAGAAAAAGCTGGATCCAATATAACACATCTGACCACACACTGATACACACTCTGAACCTGCCACACACACACACACACACACACACACACACACACACACACACACACACACACACACACACACACACACACACACACACACACACACACACACACACACACACACACACACACACACACACACACACACACACACACACACCACACACACACACACCACACACACACACACACACACACACACACACACACCACACACACATCACTTCAGGGGACATTGCATTGACTTACATGCATTTCCTGGAGACTTATCCTAACCTTAACCAGAACCAACACATGCCTAACCCTAACCCTAACCAAGTCTTCACCTAAAATTAATGATTTCACTCTGAACCTGCCACACACACACACACACACACACACACACACACACACACGTTAAAATATCCATCACACACAGGAACTCAAACAAATTTCAGCGCAGCAAACGTGATTACATGATTTTTTTTAAATGTCATTATCTTGTATAAATCATTACTTTAAAGGTGGGGTAGGTAAGTTTGAGAAACCGGCTCGAGATACACTTGTTGTTATATTCCATGGATGCTCTTAACATCCCGATAGCAATGATTATCTGAAGTGCTTTGAAGCCGTGGCGCTGTAAAAAGCACGACCAATCATCTGAGCCGGCTAAAGTAACTGGATGGCCTACCTGCCTGTCAGCCTTCCATCGGGGCACAGACTTACCTCGTGCCCTCATTGGTCATGTGCACGTTCGTGTGTGTTGGAGGAGGGGCTCTGGGAGGAAGTGGCAGATTCTTTCCAGTTGTTTATTTTCAAATTCTAGCGATCTCGAGCCGGTTACTCCAACATGACCTACCCCACCTTTAAGTAACAACACACTTTTATTTAAAAAGGTTAAATAGTTATTTCAAATCTCAAGGGTAAAATCTAAGTGATGTACACGAGCTGAAATAATGATACAATACCAGCTAATTCAAATAAAGAGAAAGAAATGCAATCACACATCCAGATACAGAATGCACTGTAACATAATCTAGAACAACATAATATAGTCTAGAAATTCATATGGTTGTAATTAATGTAACCAGATAGCAACAAAGTGTGAGGAGATGGGGGATGTGTGTGTGTGAGTGTGTGTGTGGTGTGTGTGTGTGTGTGAGTGTGTGTGTCTGACCTCCTGTGGGTGGTCCTTGCAGTCCTTGCAGACAGGGGGGAGGCAGTAATGATGGAACACTGAGCCGGAGAGGTTGTCGATCATGTCTCCTTCAAACGAGTCCTTGATGAGCAGAGACACACTGTCCAGCCACTGGCTCTCCTACACACACACACACACACACACACACCCACACACACACACACACACACACACACACACCACACACACACACACACACACACACACACACACACACACACACAACACCACACACACACACACACACCACACACACACACACACACACACACACACACACACACACAACACACACACACACACACACACACACACACACCACACACACACACACACCACACACACACACACACACACACACACACACACACACACACACACACACACACACACACACACACACACACACACACCACACAAATATCCATCACACACAGGAACTCAAACCAATTTCAGTGCAGCAAACGTGATTTTTGACTTTTGTTTACTTCCGGAACATAGTGACATCACTATGTAACAATTGCGCTCCTATATGAACATCAGCAGGAGAGGACTCTTTAAAGTAGAGACACTACATACTGATATACACCTGAACATCAGCAGGAGAGGACTCTTTAAAGTAGAGACACTACATACTGATATACACCTGAACATCAGCAGGAGAGGACTCTTTAAAGTAGAGACACTACATACTGATATACACCTGAACATCAGCAGGAGAGGACTCTTTAAAGTAGAGACACTACATACTGATATACACCTGAACATCAGCAGGAGAGGACTCTTTAAAGTAGAGACACTACATACTGATATACACCTGAACATCAGCAGGAGAGGACTCTTTAAAGTAGAGACACTACATACTGATATACACCTGAACATCAGCAGGAGAGGACTCTTTAAAGTAGAGACACTACATACTGATATACACCTGAACATCAGCAGGAGAGGACTCTTTAAAGTAGAGACACTACATACTGATATACACCTGAACATCAGCAGGAGAGGACTCTTTAAAGTAGAGACACTACATACTGATATACACCTGAACATCAGCAGGAGAGGACTCTTTAAAGTAGATACACTACATACTGATATACACCTGAGCATCAGCAGGAGAGGACTCTTTAAAGTAGAGACACTACATACTGATATACACCTGAACATCAGCAGGAGAGGACTCTTTAAAGTAGAGACACTACATACTGATATACACCTGAACATCAGCAGGAGAGGACTCTTTAAAGTAGAGACACTACATATGATATACACCTGAACATCAGCAGGAGAGGACTCTTTAAAGTAGAGACACTACATACTGATATACACCTGAACATCAGCAGGAGAGGACTCTTTAAAGTAGAGACACTACATACTGATATACACCTGAACATCAGCAGGAGAGGACTCTTTAAAGTAGATACACTACATACTGATATACACCTGAGCATCAGCAGGAGAGGACTCTTTAAAGTAGAGACACTACATACTGATATACACCTGAACATCAGCAGGAGAGGACTCTTTAAAGTAGAGACACTACATACTGATATACACCTGAACATCAGCAAGAGAGCACTCTTTAAAGTAGAGACACTACATACTGATATACACCTGAACATCAGCAGGAGAGGACTCTTTAAAGTAGAGACACTACATGCTGATATACACCTGAACATTAGCAGGAGAGGACTCTTTAAAGTAGAGACACTACATACTGATATACACCTGAACATCAGCAGGAGAGGACTCTTTAAAGTAGAGACACTATACAAAAGTAAGAAATTACATTTTGTAAAGTTGCTTGGAGAGACTCTGGACTTCTTTATAGGAGCTGTAGAAGAACACCTCTCCACAGGGAGCCTAAATGATCCGTGCAAACTCTGGAAAGCTTTTGCAGAACATATTCTAAACAGCATGTATTCAGTAATGAGACTGAAATAAGTTGCCTTAATGTTGTTTGCCCTCTCCACAGCTTCCTGGGGACTCTGACTGTGTTCATGTATCTTTGATTGCGGCCGAAGTGTGTTCTTGGTTGGTAGAAAGTCTGATGTTCATGTTTTCAAGTTGTTCGGTTATTTGTCGCTCAGACGGGAAGTAAATAAGCTGCTCGACAGCCTCTCAATCACACTTCAAAATGACTGGGTGGGTTTTATTTAGGAGTTCAAACGTTGTTACTTTCAAGGATTTTGTGAGGTTTTCAACAAGAAGCTATTATTTTCCTTTGTGATTTCATCTTGTGTGTTCGGCTACTTTTATACACAGTTCTCCCTCTTAAGTACTGTTTTTCTTCTCCTTGTATACACTTATTTCCCCTCAGCCATCATTATACCACCACATCATCTCAATATGAACGGGTATACACAGAGTCCAAATACTGTGTTTCTTTTATTCTGACGGAGCCGTTTGCTGGCTGATCAGAACTAAGATTTAAAACTCTACATGTAGTGAGTCACAGTTCCTCCTCTGTCTCATCTCTTTCTTTCTTGACTCCTCTTCTAGTTAAAAACACCAGAGAGACTCACAGACAATGAGCTGGACACACAATGACTCTGAATCACCCATTGATTCAGAGTCATTAGGATGGATAGAATTATGAATATGAATTAAACGTCTGACTTACTTGGGTTCATTTGGTTCACTCTGAACTGCAGAGGTGTGAGTAACTCAGTACATTTACTCAAGTACTGCACTTAAGCACACTTTTGAGGTACTTTACTATTGATGTATTTCCATGTAATGCTTCTTTGTACTTATACTCCACTAAAATACTATTTAATACCTTTAGTTACTTTACATATTTAGATTTTTTTGTCTTTTACTCAAGTACAATATCTGAGTACTTCTACTTTTACTCAAGTACCAGATCTGAGTACTTCTACTTTGACTCAAGTACAATATCTGAGTACTTCTACTTTGACTCAAGTACAAGATCTGAGTACTTCTACTTTTACTAAAGTACAATATCTGAGTACTTCTACTTTTACTCAAGTACAAGATCTGAGTACTTCTAATTTTACTCAAGTACAAGATCTGAGTACTTCTACTTTAACTCAAGTACAAAATCTGAGTACTTCTACTTTTACTCAAGTACAAGATCTGAGTACTTCAACTTTAACTCAAGCACAAGATCTGAGTACTTCTACTTTAACTCAAGTATAAAATCTGAGTACTTCTACTGTTACTCAAGTATCAGATCTAAGTACTTCTACTTTTACTCAAGTACCAGATCTGAGTACTTCTATTTTACTCAAGTACAAGATCTGAGTACTTCTACTTTAACTCAAGCACAAGATCTGAGTACTTCTACTTTAACTCAAGAACAAGATCTGAGTACTTCTACTTTAACTCAAGCACAAGATCTGAGTACTTCTACTTTAACTCAAGTACATGATCTGAGTACTTCTACTTGTACTCAAGTATCAGATCTAAGTGCTTCTACTTTTACTCAAGCACAAGATCTGAGTACTTCTACTTTTACTCAAGCACAAGATCTGAGTACTTCTACTTTAACTCAAGAACAAGATCTGAGTACTTCTACTTTAACTCAAGAACAAGATCTGAGTACTTCTACTTTAACTCAAGCACAAGATCTGAGTACTTCTACTTTAACTCAAGAACAAGATCTGAGTACTTCTACTTTAACTCAAGCACAAGATCTGAGTACTTCTACTTTAACTCAAGTACATAATCTGAGTACTTCTACTTGTACTCAAGTATCAGATCTAAGTACTGCTAACACTTCTGTTCCTTCAGAGTCAAATTGAGTCCCTTCCTTCCGAAACCTTCTCTTATGTTTCTCTCACTTTCATTTGAGACATGTGCTTTCCCCTGTGTCCCTTCTCTCTGCGTCAGTCAGCATGTAAACACCTGTCCTCCTGGCCCGTGCTATAATTACATGGGAGTGTTATCACGGATGTATTTGAGCAATCACCAATCATAGAGCCTTTGTGTTTTTTGATTTGCAGTTGAACTTCTTTATATCGTCTACATATGTAACCGATGTATAACTTCACTTGTTTATATTTCAGTAAAATCATTGTCCATACTTTATTTGTAAAACTTGTCACTGTCACTTTATTTTTTAGATGCTTTTATTTTGAAAAGTACGTTTTATTTTGGTACTCTTGGCACCGGCACATGTTGTATTTTATATGTTAATAGATTGTTTAATGTTACACTTCACACAAGCCAAACCTATTTGCAGTTAATATCTATATGTTGCCGTGTGACTGTAGTTTATATAATATGCAGCGCTTCAAACTGTTTGGGAGCTTTCTAAAGTTTAGCTATATGCTAACCTAACATGTGGGTGTTTTCTTCCACTGAAGGTGTGAAGTTAGAAAGCTGATGAAGCCATTTCCTGCTTTAATTATTATATTCTGTTTTGCACAGATATGTGGGTTATTTTTGTGTTTTGTAACTGTCAAGTGTATTGTTTGTTATATAAGTGTAAATTAATGTATATTTGTGTATATTGGTTTACAAAGAAAAGCCGATTTGCCACCCTGGATAGATGTATATCTGTTAATTGTGTTATTTAGAACTCTGTATACTGAGTTAGCTTCAGGCCCCACTGAGGAGAAGTGTGAAGTTAGAAAGCTGATGAAGCCATTTCCTGCTTTAATTATTATATTCTGTTTTGCACAGAGAATAAATCCTGGTTGGAAAGAAGTCGTTCTCATTTACACAACACAACGCAGAGATCACATGTGGCGTCAAACCAGACCGGTTACACATACGTGTTTCCATGCATTGGTGTTAACGTCAACGACAGCTTGCATTGGCACACGTATAGCACGTCTGTGTTTTATGAATGCATCCAGCTGCAGCACCGACTGTTGTACGAATGAAGTCCTTCATTGTTTATTTTAGAGCTTCTCTTTTTGTTCAGCCGATGTCTCCAGGATGGCACCGAGCTTCCCCCTCAGCCATCTCTTTGGGAGTCATTGGAACAGCTCAGTGTTCTCTGTTTCTCATGTCGGAGAACAATAGAGAAACGAGTGGAAAGTTAAAAACAAACTTTTTGCAGAGTCTAATTATATAGTTGTTATATTAGAAACAACCCATGAACTATTCGAGAAGTTAAAGATAATTTGTTGAACTACAAAGAGGTCTTCGCCGAACCCCAAATACATCTTTAAAAATGTTTAATAACTCCCAGAGGACACCAGAGATGAAAGCCACCTCTTAATGAGGAATGTTCCAGACGTCTGAGCATCTGCATAATTACAGACGAGCATTTCTACACAAATGTTCTTCTTTGTGGGAAAGTTTAAATTACAACTTTTCTGCAACATGTAGGAACACACACTTTATAAGAATAGCATTAATAGCTGTTTCCAGACTCTGGACTATGGAGCTTTCCTTTTTATCTCTGTGGAATCTATTATTAAAAAGGTATATAAAAGTAATACAAGTCGCACTTTGGAGTTTGAGGAAGCAGGGTGAACATTCGTAACTTTTTTCTGACTTTTTAAACATCGAACTATTTACTTAGACTTTGTTATGGAACGCAAAGCAGAGTGGGGGGCTAGTACACCCTCCTGAGGGTCCGATTGTGGATGTCATGCGAGCAAAACATGGTGAAAACAGTCTGTCTAAATAAAAAATCTGGACGGAAATGTTCGGATTTCCAAAGGGAGGTTCTTTGAGTAAATTAAAAATCAAGAACCTAAAGAATTGAACTATTCATATCTTAGACTGCACTGTAACTTTTATCTTTTAATGTTTATTTTATTAGCATTTCTTTTTAATGACTGATTTTAAATGCCATTTTCTTAATGTCTTTCATTTTTTGTTTTTCTTTTAATGTTTCTTTTATTATCTTTTACTGTTTTTAAATGCCTTTGTCTGAATGTCTTTCATTTTTGTAAAGCACCTTGAATTGCCTGGTGCTGAAAGGTGCTATATAAATACACTTGACTGGCCAATTAATGAAAGAAAAACAATCTGCAGATAAATCAAAAGTAATACTTAGTCTTCATGGGGAAAGTATATTTTGAAGTCCTCAATATCATAGCTTGCTAACAGCTGCATTTAAATGAAAGCAGGCATCATGACAGCCCTACAGGTAACCGTTTGTTCCACATCCTGTTTATTGATGGTACACGACTATCGTCTTTCCAACAATTTAACCACATCCACTTCGACGAAGCTCTTCGCATCTCTGTCATGAATGTCTAAAGAGATCGTCGCCGTCCTCATCGAAATGCTCAAGTAATGTCACATTTTCTCTAGCTTGGGAAAAAAACAATTTTATCAATTAACATTTGGTACTTTTGGAACTTTAGGTACTTTTGGTATATTGTTGATCAGCCGTGGTTCATCTGTTCTGGGTTAAACAAACGATAGACGCTGCTACAATTGTGGAGAAAGTGAGGGGTGCAAAACATTCCATTTCTAAACAGAAATATATGTGTGTTGCCTAACTTTCATCTGATTGTTAAACGTTGCGTTGTTGCATCAGCAGTAATCTTTCTCTCTGGAGTGTGAGGTGGTTTTTCCAACCATCGACGAAGCAGAGCGCAACTCTGTCATGAATGTCTAAAGAGGTCGTAGCCGTCACCGCTCCCATCTAAATGCTCACGTTATGTCCCATCTTCTCTAGCTTGATCAATTGAGTCCGACCGGAAAGAATAAGCTGACTAAAAAGTAACTAATAATCAATGCGAGATAATGATATAATGCTTATTGAAAGAACAATTGTAGAGAGAAAGTGAGGGGTGCAAAACATTCAATTTCTAAACAAAAATATATTTACGTTGCTCTAAACTTTCATCTGATTGTTAAAAGCGTTGTTGCATCAGCAGAAATCTAACACAAACATTTCCCAAACTGGGATAAATAAAGTACTTCTTATCTTATCTCACCTGAGCAGGAGAGTAGAGTCGGCAGCGACGGTGTTTCTGTCCCTCATGACCTCCTCCATCTCTGAGCGGCGCCATCACCCCACAACTCGGACCCCCGATGGCTCCTCCTCCGACCCCCGCCCCCCCCGCCGCCGCCCCCCCCGAAGCCCCGACGACGGCAACCCCGATGCCCGCCAGGCAGCAGAGGCCCCCCTGAGCCAGCTCCAGCTCGATCTCGGCGTCCATCTCGGCGTCCTCCTGCGCCTCCTTGTTGGAGTCGTCCAGGTGCTTCATCAGCACCGCCACCACCACGTTGATCAGCACGAACTGCGCCGTCAGCACGAAGGACACGAAGTACATCGGGGAGATGAACTGCAGCCCCGCGTGGCACTCGTAGTCTGTGACGGGGTGGTCGGGGGGGCACTCCCTCAAGGTGTCCTGGGGGAGGAATGGAAGGGTTCAGGGACGAGGATTCAAGAAATGTGTAACTTATTCAACGTTGAAAGAAGCCCTTAGCGAGTTTTGGGGGTTCCCTCTCCTGTAGCGTGTTCTATAGGTGATAGTGCATGTACATGTCATTTGTGCATGTGTATAAATGTGTCTGTTGATTGTGTATATATAGGATACACATATTTTATACATATTTGTATCTTTGTATTCGGGATTGTGGGAATCGGTATTTCGATCTCTCTGTCTGCACACACAAACTAAAAGATTGACAATAAAGTTGACTTTGACTTTACTACTGTAAAGGTTACTTACCTGTATACCATTTTTATGTTATCTTTAATTGTATTAATTATTAGGGGGCACTCCCTCAAGGTGTCCTGGGGGAGGGTTGGAAGGGTTTACTCGCACTCCTATTGGCTAGCGCTCCAACACATTGTACATGATAGGCTAAGGGGCGGGACATCTCTAAGCGATTGACCAATCACAACAGAGCCGGCCAGCTAACCAATCAGAGCAGACTGGACTCTGGTTTCAGACAGAGGGTGAAAAGAGATGCTGCAGCACAGGCAGTATGAGAAAAAGAGCTTTTTGAACATTAAAGCATGGAGACATGTCCCAGTAGAGACACTACATACTGATATGAAACAAACGTCGATCATAATGTGTCCTCTGGTTGTTACCACACATACTTGATCTATTCTGACAAGCCAAGAAAAAGGTCTTGCAGACGATAAACTGAATAAAAAGGCAGTTTATCATCACGTTGAATTCTGTTGCACAACTATCACATGGTTTTAAAACTATTAAACGTCACATAAAGTAAAGACTTTCAGAGTAGTGAGTGATTGAGTTTGATAAAGATCTGAAGATTATTTAAGAGAAAGTGACGAGTAAAGCATTCGTGTTTGATTAAAGAGACTCAACACCAAGGACACAGTATGAATGGCTTGTTGAACGCCTGTGGCCTGACCAAGTATTCCGTCTGTCTTTCTCCGGTTTTAGAGTCAAATAAAGTTTATTTTACTCAAGGATACATCATATTAAAACCTCAAGGTAATAGGGTGTTATTGGCGAGAAAGACTTGATTGATGTGATGGATGATGAAGTTTTTTTATTGAGTGCAATTTAACTTTTTCCTCCAGCGTCTCTACTAAAGGACATGTCTGCCTCATTTCCCCTAAATAAGGTCTGGTCCCGAGACTTGATCCGAAGACCTCTAATTACAATTCTGTCTGCTGTAAAATGGGATCTGGCAGCTCAAGAAATATAAAAATATATGCCTGTATGAGTAGAGCTGCCCTCTTCCTGATTGACCGTCATCTAAAAACAGTTTTTAGTAGTGTCCCTACTGAAGGAGATGAGGTGACAGCCAATCAGCTCCCTTCATTACATATCCCAGTCCGACTGACAGAGATATGGAGAAGTCATTGAAGCGATGCAGGTGTAAAGTGAGGTACCTTCATGATGCCGTTCCAGTTGTCCCCGGTGGAAACCTGGAAGAGCGTGAGGAAGGCCATCCCGAAGTTCTCAAAGGATGGCGTGACGACTCATTCCTTCACACGGGTAGTCGGCGTTACACACGGAGAGAAGACATGAAAGAAGTTAGGAAAGTTTCTATCCATCTATCTACCTATCTATCTATCTATCTCTCTAAAAATTTCCCCTATCTATCTATCTATCTATCTATCGATCTATCTATCACATCTATCCATCTATCTATCTATCTATCTATCATATATCTATTTCATCTTCTATCTATCCATCTATCTATCTATCTATCCATCTATCTATCTAAGCTATCTATCTATCCATCCATCCATCTATCTATCTCTCTATCTATCCATCTATCTATCTATCTCTCTATCTATCCATCCATCCATCTATCTATCTCTCTATCTATCCATCTATCGTCTCCAATCCATCCTCTATCTAATCTCACTCTCTATCTATCCATCTATCTAATCTATCCCCCATCCATCTATCTATCCTCTCTATCTACCATCTATCTAGTCTATCCATCCATCCATCTCTTCTTCGGTCTCTATCTTCCATCTATCTATCTCCATCCATCATACTATCTATCTCTCTATCTATCTATCTATCCATCCATCTATCTATCTCTCTATCTATCCATCTATCTATCTATCCATCCATCCATCTCTCTATCTCTCTATCTATCCATCTATCTCTATCCATCCATCCATCTATCTATCTCTCTATCTATCTATCTATCCCTCCATCCATCCATCTCTCTATCTCTCTATCTATCCATCTATCTATCTATCCATCCATCTATCTCTCTATCTATCCATCTATCTATCTATCTATCCATCTATACGATCTATCTATCCATCCATCCATCCATCTATCTATCTATCTATCTATCCATCCATCCATCTCTCTATCTCTCTATCTATATCCATCTATCTATCTATCTATCCATCCATCTATCTATCTCTCTATCTATCCATCTATCTATCTATCCATCCATCCATCTATCTATCTCTCTATCTATCTCTCTATTTATCTATCTATCCCTCCATCCATCCATCTCTCTCTCTATCCATCTATCTATCTATCCATCCATCCATCTATCTATCTATCTATCTATCCATCTATATCTCTCTATCTATCCATCCATCCATCCATCTATCTATCTATCTATCTATCTATCTATCTATCTATCTATCTATCCATCCATCTATCTATATCTATCTCTCTATCTATCCATCGATATATCTATCTATCTATCCATCCATCCATCCATCTATCTATCTATCTATCTATCCATCCATCCATCTATCTATCTATCTATCTCTCTATCTATCTATCTATCTATCTATCTATCTATCTATCTATCCATCCATCTATCTATCTATCTCTCTATCTATCCATCTATCTATCTATCCATCTATACACCTATCTATCTATCTAACCGTTGTCTCATCAAAGGTTGTATGATGGTTTCAAGTTGTAAGGCTTTATCCTCATGTGCTCAGCAGCTACAGTGTAGAAATGTCGATTACAAACGTAAGTCACAGGCTCCTCCAACAGAGCAACATGAATATAGGACATAGGACAAATAAAACAGATACAATAGTGCAAGAGAATGTTTTGAGATGTGGAAGTAAATACAAATGAAATAGAAATCGTGCAAGAAGAGTCTACATCTTATCCGTTATCCGAGAGATTGCGACTTTCTCTTGGTTTCTTTGGTCAAAATAAACGTTTCAGAAAGGTGTTATGAAAGGGATAATGTGCACCGAGGCAGTCCTTCAAGATGTTCTCAGCAACGTAACTTAAAGTGACGGCAGCACTGATCAAGGTTTTCTATAACTGTCCTTCCGTTCGCTGTTTTCTTGACATCAACCAGTTTTTAAACAGTGCCAGCCCATATAATGTTCCTGTGTTTACCTCAGGTCTGTCTTCTTCTGCTGATGTATCTGATGTCCAGCTCCAGAAAGTATTTGTTAGATTAAAACTCAATATATGAACTTTTCAGGAAGTCAATGCTAATCTGTTGAACTACATAAAGGTCTTCGCCAAACCACAACATGTTGTACATAGACGGAAGAAAAGATGAAAGCCAGCTCTTAACGAGGAGGTCTCAAGACGTCTGATCATTTGCATAATTACTTCCTTTGTGGGTAAATTTCATGAAAACATTTTCAACACAAGTAGGAAGTAACATTAAAAGCTGCTTTCAGAATTTGCAATATAAAGACGTTTTGCTTTTATTTGTGAAATACTAAATTGATATCTTTTGGGTTTTTGAACTGATAAAAAAGACATCAATGTGTCACCTTGGAATGGAGATGGACTGGGATGGATTTGATTTTCAAACAAGGTCCCTTTCTTCGTTTTCAGTGAGCATGGAGTTGGGCACATTTTATCTGTGTGTCTGACAGCAGATTTCATCCAGGATGTACAATTCAAACTATTTTTAGAAAGTTCTGCAAACGTTAGTCATGAAGAAAGGAACAATCAATGCCAATTATATTCTGCTTTGCCAAAGATAGAATGTGGTAATGATGATTTCTACTAAATAATAGTGTAAGAAACCTTTCATATTTGACCAAGAACAAACTAATCCATAAATTAGACACTACAGTGTTGGGATAATTGGCGCCGTTGTTTTGGGAACAGTTATTAAAATGTTTCAGTGACTTCATCTTCTACAGCAGGGGTTCCCAACCTTTTTACTGCTGCGAATCAGCGGTAATTGAAGTTTAAAAGTCTCAAAAATGCTACAACTACTGTCACAAACTGGATGAATGTGAAGTATGTTGTGAAAGGAGGATGAAAGCGTAATCAAGGAGCACTATGGAGAGACTTTGATGGTTATTGGACTCAGGATTCATTCATTTGGATTCCCGCTGTATGAAGAAATGAAAGGACGGCGCAAGTGGAAACAATTCACAAAGGGATTAAACTGTTTTAAAAACCATGCTCAAAGGAAGCCGGATTTTGCCGATGTGTTTATGTGGATTCAAAAGTCGTAGATAATCAAAATGGAGGAGACCGATCTGATCGGAGCAACTGACGAATAATCCAACTGAAACCGGCATGGACAATGACTGTTTTAAAAATGCGCTTATCCAGAAAAGCCCGGTTTGGACACTTTACGGGCAGAAGAAACATTTCTATAGAAAGAATTATACATTTCTGTCTTTTTATGCCTTTAATACTAACTTGAATTTTTATTAAAATTAAAGGTGGGGTAGGTAAGTTTGAGAAACCAGCTCGAGTAGAATTTGAAAATACACAGCCGGAAAACATCTGCCACTTCCTCACAGAGCCCCTCCTCCACCACACTCTAACGCGCACATGACCAATGAGGGCACGATATAAGTTTGTGCCCAGATGGAAGGCTGACAGGCAGGTAGGCCGTCCAGTTACTTTAGCCGGCTCAGATGATTGGTCGTGCTTTTTACAGCACCACGGCTTCCAGAGAGGACATTTTTTAATGGATTTGTTGTCAAAGCACTTCAGATATTCATTGCTATCGGGATGTTCAGAGCATTCCATGGAATATAACAACAAGTGTATCTCGAGCCGGTTTCTCAAACTTACCTACCCCACCTTTAATTAATCAATTATTTTGTATATGTTATTGTAATGTAGAGACAAGGCTTTTAGTGACAATCATGTATTGCCTTACAATTATATGTAAATATGCGCGCCCCCCAGGTTTGACACCCCTGTTCTACAGGATGGTGATATCAGACTCACCCAGCTCTCCGAACAGCTCCACTCCCAGAGCAGCGTAGATGAAGAACAGCAACATGAAGAGCAGGCCGAGGTTCCCCACCTGTCGACCAGGAAGGAACATTTACAAGTTTACTAATGGAGGAAACTCAGAGTCATGTTATACTGAGTGTTATCAGGTGTACAGGTCTTCTATGGTTAGTTATGGCCGGTCAATAGAATTAAAGCAAGATAGATTTGGAAACTTTTAGTGCCAGTTGAAATATAATTCAAGGCCAACTTTATAACAAAACATGTCATTTAGAGTGGGGGAGAGGAGGGTAGACTGAACTAGAAAATACCTGAAGAACTCTGAACAAAGGACACTTCGTATACATATGAAATTTGGATTCAAAAAGTCAGTTTTCCTTTTTTCATTGCTCATTAGCAGACAGTAAATGTGCTCTTGGTAATTAGCTATTGTTAACCAAAGAAGTGACAAACATACAGTTCATTAAAAAAGTTTAAATAGATGTTACCAGTTATGTAAAGATTTAAAATGACTCTCAGAAAGAAAACACCATAAACCAACCTGAAGGACTAATTCAATACATTTTAATACCAATTAAGGCGGATATTTTAGATTCTATATCTCAATACTTTTTAAGACTTTGAGGGTCCTGGGAACTCTGATTGATATCAAAGGTTACAAACGACATCCCTAGCTCTTCCATAGTTGTGCACTTGTGTGTCAGATAGATAAATAAGAATACATGATAAACAATCTCCCCCTGTGCTTTCCATCAGGTGTTATGGACAGGATCCTGGACAGAAAGCCTTGTCTTTCTTTATCTCTAAACTGTGTGTGTGCACAGAATTTTACTGTACAGTATGTAACACCCTGACTATGTACTACAAACCCATTTCCAACACCCCTTACCATCCCTTTAAGGCAGGGGGTCAAACTCAATTTCATCGCGGGCCACATTAGCATTATGGTTACACTCAAAGGGCCGGTTGTAACTATATAAATATACAGTCAAAAGTTTGGACACAAATTCTGGGGCAAATAATTGAAAGCAAATATTCAACAATTACCCCAATTGTAGAGTATATTATATTCTTTGCAAGCTCTTGCGGGGGCCACATAAAATGAGGTCGCGGGCCGGATTTGGCCCACGGGCCTTGAGTTTGAAAACCCTGCTTTAAGGCATCGCATGGGAAAAGTAATTCTGGCTAGACTGGAACTGTATTGTTGTTTGAAGAACCAGCTGGTCTTTGATATCACATTCATGATATTGAATCATATGTGATTACATTACATTACATTACATTGTATTTAGCTGACGCTTTTATCCAAAAGCGACTTACAATAAGTACAATCGACCAGGAAGACACAAACTTGAAAAACAGAATCATATAAGTACATCAGGTTTCATAGAGCCAAACTCAAGAATAAGAATTAATTGGGTGTCGTCAGCGTAGCAGTGGTATGAAAAACCATGCGGGCTAATGACTGATCCGAGCGAGTTTGTGTACAGGGAGAAGAGGAGGGGACCAAGAACAGAGCCCTGAGGGACCCCTGTAGTTAATTGATAAATAAGTGTGGATGTTTACAACGCCACCTTCAGAGACACACTCTTAGCGCAATGTGTATTTCTCCCATGGTGTATGTATGCTACCAACACAAAACATAAACCGATGAAATCTGTCCAAACCTGAGGGCAGGGACCGGAGAAAAAACAAGTTAAAGTGGATGGAAAAGAGGGATATTGATTTGAAGAACAACTGAAGCAGAGAGAGTTATGCTACTGTCATGTTGCCTGGGTATATGTGTGTGTGTGTGTGTGTGTGTGTGTGTGTGTAGGTGTGTGTGCGTGTGTGTGTGTGTGTGTGTGTACAGAGGGCTCCAGTCATTGATAATCCTGCAGAGATAAACAAACCCCTCCCGGCTGAACACAGACTCACTGCTTTATAAATGCTTTTAATAAAGAGCCCAGACACACTTGTGTATTCGTCTGGGTTTTTTCCTTCACACTGAAAAAGAGAAATACGGATTTAAAGCTTTAATATGTAAAGGAGAGGCAAAGAGAGGCAGAACTTATTTTTGATGTGCAGAAAATATATATTTAAAGAGGAGGATAATGGCGTGTTATTTTATAATTGCATTGAAACAAAGCTAAGAAGTCGCTGACAGACTGTTAATATTCGTCTATTCATCAGATGTGTTGACCGTACACACACAGAGAACATTGGCAGCCTTGTCTTTTAATGCACCAATCAATCCTCAGGTGTGTCATTATGATTATTATTAATATCCAACGCCACTTATCATGAGTTGTTCCATTTATCATGCCGGATGTGCCAAAGATACATCATCATTTATCCAATCCTGTCCACCACTAACGAGTCTGTGTTTAATCTGTCTCCATCATTAAAAACAGACATAACTGAAGCGATGGAGGCAGACAGAGACAGAGACAGAGACAGAGCAACAGGTTTGAATAATTCTGCAGAGGCCGTCAGAAGGAAATGAGACTCTTGTGTAAAGTTCCCATATTATGATTTCCCACATCTAGAAGACTTATTTTTATAAACTCTGTGACATTTACTCGGTTCACAAGAGAGTTGTTATATTGCAATGGCTGAAAAATACTGCTATACATTTCCCCCAGTGTTCCAGAAATGCCAGGCACCGTCAAACTGACATTTTGTATAAAGCCAGCATATGAAGAACAAAGTCCTTTAGTGAACCAGGAGAGCAGAACTCCTCTTGTCTCATTAGCAGCAGTGGGGACACACAACACCTTCAGTTAACACCACAGAGGGATTTACATTTCCTGGATGTGTGCGAGGATAGTGGATTTTAACAAGGTGTCATAAAATTGGGGGCAAATTGACCCAACGTCCCTAAAGACATCATTCTCAGGGAGCTTCTTTTACCACCACTCGTTTATCATTCCACAAATGTTAATTAAATCCTCGGTGTCCTTGTGATAAGCTGAGGACGTCTCGTGTGTGTGTGTGAGTGTGAGAGAGAGTAAGTGTGAGTGAGTGACGGCCCGTCCACACAGCGGCGTGCGTTGAAAGCTTCATCATTCACTTTGAATGGGGTGACGTCACTTTTCGCCGAACTGCATTGTGGGAAGCGACGCGGAGCTTGCTGGCGTGGCATGCTGCACAAGTTGAGCAATGTTCAACTTTTGAAGCCTCTGCAGAAGCGTCAGCCAATCGAAATCATATGCCAGTACAAGCTCTAGCCAATCAAACCGCTGCTTTTGTGTCCTGGGCGGGAGATTCATGTGATTGGTTGTTGGTCGAGTTTCAGACACGCCCGTAGGCAAGCTTCTACGCACGCCGCCGTGTGGACGGGCCGTGAGAGTGAGTGACTGAGTGCGTGAGTGTGGTGTGTGTGTGTGTGTGTGTGTGTGTGAATTTACCTGAGGCAGAGCTTGGACGACTGTGTCTAGCAGAGCTCTCATCCCGGTGGCCATTTTCAATAACTTCAACACTGGAGAGAGAGCAAAGGGGTTAACGAGATATTATTATAAGGGTGACCAGATGGTTGTTGGTTCAATTCCAGCAGTGCAGTCAACAGGTCGATGGGTCCTTGGGCGGTGATACTGTGTGTGTGTGTGTGTGTGTGTGTATGTGAGTGTGCTGAGTGTTAGCTTAGAGCACAAATACAAATGTCTCAAGCTCTAATAGGACATTCTCAGTTTATTTGTTATTGAATAAACTAATCACATATTTGATAAGTAGGAAAGTTTCTTGCCTTAAAGTTCTTTAAAACCCTAGAAATGGATTATTTGGTAAGTAAAGGTTGATATAGCTGGTGACACTTTACAACATAATAGCAATTACGCTTTAAACCAGAAGTACCAACACATAACAAGGCGATGTGGAAGCGCCATAGAGCGGGTAAACCATAAGGTGATAAGCATCTGTGTGTGTGTGTGTGTGTGTGTGTGTGTGTGTGTGTGTGTGTGTGTGTGTGTGTGTGTGTGTGTGTGTGTGTGTTATTTGGACCTAGAGAGTGAGAGCAAGAGAAACAAAGGACGAAAGACGCCACAGAGAAAGAGGAGAGTAATAACAGACGATCAATAGCTGGAAAAGGTTGATGACTTTCTTAAGGAACTCGACATTATTCCCAGCGGTTCAATTTCTGCAGGAACAAGTGCGACGATGCAGAGAGAGAACGACCAGGGCTGTGCTGCGATGGGAAAAGGAATCGGCCACTCAGACAATAAAGACTCCTGGGAGACGGACCTTTTCAGGATGCAACTAAAGAACTTCTGTTCCCCGCAGTTTCTACTTTCCACCCAGAGTTACTACGATGAAAAGTAAATGCATCTTTGGGGCGGGGCTTATATCTACTGTATCTTTAAGATAAGTAAGATAAGACTTTATTTATCCAGAAGGAAAGTGTTGTGCCAGAGTTAGACAAATACAATAAACACAGCAGCATAATAATAGAACTGTACACTAGAAGTGCAGCAAAAAGAGCAATTCAATAAACATAGTTAATGTAAATATTACCAGTAGTGCAAAAAACCCTTTACCTTTCTTCACCAGTATTTCTGTTTGTGTATAAAGCTAAATATTGACATTGCTAATTGGCGTGATGGTTCGTTTTCTTGCACTATTTTTAATATTTAAGTAACTAGTACGCTGCAGTTGGAAGGTCATGGGACTTCAGATTTCTATTGCCACCAACACGGTGTAGCTAATGTACATTATGACAATGAAGCCTTTGAATTGAATGTGAATCTTTAGTGTGTGTTTTGAGCACTAGATGGCACAATGGGGCACAGGGTATTGTGGTACGTCCACACGGTTCCCGGGAACCAAATGGACCAATCCTCTACCTCTAGCGTACATTGTCAAGTAACAGGGAGTCCCCTGGTCGGTAATAGACGAGTTGGAATGGCGGAGAAATGCCGATTTTACTTCGGCTGTGAGTGTGTGTGTGCTCAGGATGAGTTTCGAGCTGACCCGGAAACCACACCAGTAAGCCAGCTCAGTGAGCAGCGAGCCTCGCAACGTCCCGACCAATCAGAGCACACTGGGCTCACATTGGGGGGGGGGAGCTCCAACAAGCCGTGTAGGACAGAGAGTGAATACACATACTATACAGAGATGCTGTGAGAAACCAATGTGAGTTTGGAACATTGAACAATGTGAATCTATTCTAGTAGACCTCAACGATGGAACTATGATCAGTGGAGATGGCTATGACGTGGAGCCTTTAAGATATAATATCTATTCAAGCCAGAAAGTAATCATTCAGATTTCCAATATGTGGTCAGTTTATCATATCAAAGCCTTTTGAAAAAGTCTTTTTTAATGGAGAATAGTCTCTTACGACTTATTGACTTTTGTTCACTGTTACTTTCATGAGGAATGATCACAATGTAATACGTGAACCGACATTATCAAACACTTACTAAATGATATGCGCAATTCCTTTCGAAATAAAACTAAAGACAACATTAGACTTCTGCACCTGCCCAATTTCTTGCACTTAATACTTCCTTACTTTTCTTATGTTAAGTGTATTACCCTTTTGTTCTTCATTGTGTTTTTAAATGTTATCTTTTTCAAAGGTGTTCTTTCTTGCAGTCTTTGAGCAACGTGGAGCAGCTCTGAATAGTGTGTCGCTTTCTTTAATAAGAACGTTTTGTTTCTCATTAGTTGACTTTGCAAATTGGCTGGTGATCCATTTGTATTTCTGACTAATTAAAACATCATTCAGTTTCCTCTCTTTTTTCTCCCCCCCTCTCCTTATTTTTATATTGTGTTACTTCCCTTTGTAGCCCTAGTTTAGTAATAATAATAATAATAATAATAATAATGCATTACATTTTTTATTAGAGCGCTTTAACAGGTGCTCAGAGCGCTTTACAAGTACACATTACACATATTAGACATGTAAGAGTCATTACCCACAGGAGCAAATGCGGGTAAAGTGTCTTGCCCAAGGACACAACGGCCTGACGCAGTGGCGCCCCTTGATCTGATGACCAACGCTCTAACCACTGCACCAAAACACCCCATTTAGGAGGGAACGTAACAGGTAGAAAATGGTGTAAAATGTTAATATTCTTCCCAGTGTCACACAAGTAAGTTGACCTCAAGGCAGAGGGGTATAATGTTATTGAAGGAGAATGAAAGGACTGAAAGACCCCAGCAGTCGTCTCACTCATCATCAAATACTCCTCCTGCTTGTTAATTAGCGGCTGTTTGAGTAGCAGATTACCCAGGAGGCCACTCTGCGCTCCCTGGGCAGTCTTACTGAGGGCAGAGGGCGAGGAGTAAGCGAGAGGGATGTAATTAAGCGTTATCCCCGAGTGAAGGAAAGAGGGAGACGAGCTGTTTTCTTAATCAGTGATGTTTCACAATGAAAGCGTACAGAAAGGTTGAGATGCATCAACAGAAAACTAAGAGTATATTAATGTAACTTGTATTCTTGTACCTGTGTTATTCATGTTTTATTATATTTGGTTTTTATAATGTTTCTAATGTGTTTTATGCTCTTAATGTCCTTCATCTTTGTAAAGCACTTTGGGAATTGCCTTTGTTGAAAGTGCTGTTTAAATAAACTTGCCTTGATCTATGAAAACACATCTGTTAAAATAAATAGCAAAATGAACTCAGAGTATCATAAGTACATAACTTAATATGAAACATTCTAGATAGCGTTTTGAGATATTATGTTATTTTCATCCCCAATACATGTAACTGTATTTTTATATTTTTGTTCAGGAGCATCCATCCATCCATCCATCCATCTTCTTCCGCTTATCCGTGGTCGGGTCTCGGGGGTAGCAGTTCCAGCAGAGAGCCCCAAACTTTATTTTCCCCTCATCAACCAGCTCTGACTGGGGGGATCCCAAGGCGCTCCCAGGCCAGCGAAGAGATATAATCCCTCCACCTGGTCCTAGGTCTACCCCTTGGTCTCTTCCCAGCTGGACGTGCCTGGAACACCTCCCTAGGGAGGCGCCCAGGTGGCATCCTAACTAGGTTGCCCGAACCACCTCAACTGGCTCCTTTCGACGCGAAGGAGGAGCGGCTCAACTCCGAGTCCCTCCCGGATGCTTCTCACCTTATCCCTAAGGAGACGCCAGCCACCCTGCGGAGAAAACCCATCTCGGCCGCTTGTATCCGCGACCTCGTTCTTTGGGTCATGACCCATCCTTCAGGACCATAGGTGAGGGTAGGAACCAAAATGGCCCGGTAGACAGAGAGCTTTGCCTTCTGGCTCAGCTCCCTTTTCGTCACAACGGTGCGGTAAAGCGACTGCAGTACCGCTCCCGCTGCTCCGATTCTCCGGCCCATCTCACGCTCCATTGTTCCCTCACTCGAGAACAAGACCCCGAGATACTTGAACTCCTTCACTTGGGGTAGGACTCATTCTCCTACTTGGAGTGTTCAGGAGCAATTTAGATTATCTACTTTGTTAAGGTTGGGTTTTTGTGTAAAGAGAACAAGTACACTATATCTTTCAAATAAAGAACGTGAAGTAAAAAGTGCAATATTAAGAGTATATGATAAATGTCACTTTCCTGTATTTCAGCTCTGCTCTGGAGTTACCTGATGTTTACATGTTATTTCTCCTCTGGTAATAAAGTAGAATATCTAACAAATGCAAATGTAGAATGAAATTAAAGTAACATTTGTCCCTTATTATAACACTAACGGTTTCAAACACTAGCCTCCTCACTTGACTGCGTTCCTTTAAGAACATATTCGTGTGTGTGTTGTGTGTGTGTGGTGTGTCTGTGTGGGTGTGTGTGTGTGTGTGTACCTCGTGCTATCCTGAGGGACCCTCATGAGTCCTGATGATTGTGGGGTTGATGGGGGAGGGAGGCGTTGATCTCGATCTCCTCCAGGGTGATGCCCATCACTGACAGCAAGACAATGGCCAGGTCCAACTGGTTCCACCTACACACACACACCACACACACACACACACACACACACACACACACACACAGGTTATGTTAATTTCCCAATGAATATTAATGTTTCAACTTTCTGCATAATTTGCATGAATTTCCCCTCGACTGACTTGCCAGAAGAATCGATAACGGCCCTCCACCACCTGAAGGCGCCTTATGAATATTTATGTCATTACCAGAAGAACACCCTCAGTACTATAAATACCTTGCCCGGCTCAGAAGCATCACTTCCTGTTTGATTTCTAGTCATTTCAGAGCTTTCTCTAGAAGTCAACGGTTTAGTGCAGCCAACATTTTGGAGTCTAACAAACTGGTGATGATGGTACTCATCAATGTTGAAATGTCTCTTGTAAAAAGTGTTTTAATGGGTTTGAGACTGAACCAAAGCTTCTCACTGAGGCTGTGCAGGTGTAGAAACGATTTTGAATATGAATAAATTTCAATATCTTTAATCCAACACCTTAACAATCCAGCGTGAGGTCCTATCTCTGCCTGAGCACAGGAGCAGCTGTGATGCTCTTAGGGAATTGTGAGATATCCTACTATGTAGATTTTATTATTATTGCGGCTCCGATCCAATTTAGAATCGGGGATCTGTTGGAAGAAATTGCTTTTGCTTTTTTCCTGCTACACTTCTTCTTGCAGCAATTTAAATGCTCCCTGCCCGTCTCACGGTCTCCGTCTCTTTCTCTCTCTGTAAACAGGGACAGTTTATTTGTATTTCCTGTCTCTCTCTCTCTCCATCCCTTAGTCTTAAAGAGCTATCAAACTCTTGTGTATGTCTTTCCAAATACTTTATTAGGCTTCCCCATTCTCTCTGCTGCTCTGGAGCTGAGATATTAGAACAATCATCAATGCCGGAAGAAACCGACGGCAGCTCTTTTTGAAGTAAAGTTAGTTCAAATTCAAGGAAGCCCCTGGATACGGTAAATGTGTTTTAAGTAAGAGCAACTTATTTCCTTACTCACCGATAGCGATATACACTAAGGATAGTTTTTGACGGTTTTAAATCTTTCCGTACCCAGTTTTTTTCGTCTCAGATTACGTTGGGCTCAGGGTTTCCGTTAGCCGGTAATTACTGGTTTTTATCTGGTAAAATTGATTAAAAACCGGTAAATTCAAAACCTGCCTCTCAAAATGTCCGGTATTCCCGATTAGGAATGCTCCGATCGATCAGCCGTCGTCATTATCGGCCGATATTCACTCTTAATAGTTTGATCGGTGCTCTCTATAGGCCAATCAGAGAGCTGGGTCTGATCGATATGGACATAAACGCGAGTGAAGTGTAACCGGACCCGAGAGAGAGATCAGATCAGCTGCTGCATGATCACCTGAAGCCCCGCCCACTGTTAAGCGAGCGAGATGGAGAGGGGAAAAGAGGATCCGTTTTCCCGTGTTATTATTCAAAGTTAATGTAAACTTTTGAATAATGTACTTCATCTACTACAAGTAGTTTGTTTGAATGTAATAATTATGTTGTTTGTGGAATCATTTATTGAAAAATGAATCTGAATTTTTCGATCTGTTACGATTATAAACTGAAGCGATATAAAAATGACTCATTAACTGAGTTTTAAACATCAGCATATCCGGTCCTAGTCCGGTGATTACCTGCCAACAGAAACTCTGCTGCACAATCATTATTATTATTATTAACATGACCGGTAAGTTTAAAATGTGTCCGGTAAAATAAATTCTGTCCGGACATTTGACCGGCAAGAAAAACTAGCAGAAACCTTGGCTATAAAGGAACTACAGCACACGGTCACATGACTCCACGTCACCACCGCTAAGCTAAAGGTGGCTAATGTTGGGCTATAAAGGACACAGCACGGTCACATGACTTCACGTCACCACCGCTAAGCTAAAGGTGGCTAATGTTGGGCTATAAAGCAACTACAGCACGGTCACATGACTTCACGTCACCACTGCTAAGCTAAAGGTGGCTAATGTTGGGCTATAAGGAACTACAGCACGGTCACATGACTTCACGTCTCCACCGCTAAGCTAAAGTGGGCTAATGTTGGACGTGATGGCGTTTAAGTTTCTCATTTAGACACTTGTTAGCAACCGCCATATTCTGACTGTCAGCCTTCACATAAGGTCCCATATAGTTCACTGGATTATGTGAGAATATCCGTCCCTTTTGGAAGATGTACTTCTTCTGGAATGGAAGGTAAATGTGCAGGGATCGTTGTGTCCTTGGTGTTTAGACAAAGATAAAAGCAGCTTCTTATACCTCATTAACATAAACCTATAAACTGTCAATACATCAATACAGCTGATTGTACCTGTCCTTGAAGAAGCGTCGAAAGCCGAAAGCCACAAGCTTCAGAGTGGCCTCAATCACAAAAGTGGAGGTGAAGAAGTAGTTGCAGTACTTGAGTGCAGTCTCCAAAGACTGAGATAGA
>CADEHL010001464.1:503021-515521 GCA_902827135.1 Harpagifer antarcticus | reverse complement strand
TATCCAACACAACATGAATTACAGATTCAAAGCAGTTGCAGCGAGTTAGTGTTGCAGCGAGTTATCCTCCACTGTTTCTCTCTGGGCTTTGGTCCAGTGTTTTGAAGCTATAGATCCCGTAGGTCTCTGACTGTGGCCTCTTGTGTGGGCGATAGCGCTAGTCGTCATCAGGAGCTCAAACAGTTTGACTGAGTGTCAGCGTTGGTAGAAGATGGCATAAACAAAGCTGACTGAAAATAATGAGCAGTGTACATTATGGATATGCAGCCTACCATATGTTAATATATAACATGTAGGGCACAACGCACAATGTTATTTACCATTCAGTTCAACATTTAGACCCTGCAGCCGACAGACTGATAATGATATTGGCCTTGGAGCAGAATGTAAGAACAATGAGTGCATTTTCATCTCATACAATTTTAAATTGACTCATTTAAAGTTAGTCTTTCTTAGAGAGGTTAATTTAATTTCCCCCTGCAAAGGATATAATTAAAATTGTTAAGTAAGTATATATTATTCTATTCCAATGTTATCAAAGCCGCAGTAGATGGGTTCTATTATTAAGAATAACTATTTTAACCTCATTTATTAGTCCATAGCAGAGATCAATGACTGCCACCAACATGGATATTTAAAGAAAATGGACTTCACTTTATTTTAGGATAAGCCTCTGGCGCCAAGCTCACATATTTAATGGTATAGCCATGACGTGATGAAAAGGCGTCGACAACCGGATTGTTTTTGGCTAACGTGATGGTTTTGTTTGTCCGTCATTGAAGCTAGTTTGATTTTTTATATTTTGATATACTTTATTAATCCCTGTGGGGAAATTGTTTCTCTGCATTTGACCCATCCTGTGTTAGGAGCAGTGTGCTGCCATTTTGAACGGCACCCGGGGAGCAGTGTGGGGAACGGTGCCTTGCTCAGGGACACCTCGGTAGCACTTGGTCTTGCCGGGACTTGAACTGGTGACCTTCCAGTTGCCGAGCCAAGTCCCTATCGACTTCGCCACCACGACCCCAGTTGTTTCCACTCATCTCTCTCTTCTCGTCTCGTTTCAGATCACTTCCTGTCTTTGTGGTTCTCCTCACCTCATTGGTTTTCACCTGTCCTTCGTTAGCCTTGCATTCACTAGTGACTCAAAGTTATACAAGCCAAGTGTGTTAGATCTCGTCAATGAATATTCAGCTTTCACTGGTATCTACCTGCGCGCCTTTTGAACTCTCGGCCTATAAGATGTCTTCATCATTGTAGTATCTTCACAGACTCTGCCAGGGTTTGATTCTGCCTTTGAATCCTCCCTGCCTCTGTTTCACCGACACAATCATTGTCAGAAGATTGGTGATCGGTTCCTCACAGACTCATAGTTATTGTGACATAACTCCTGATTTCTGGCCTAAAAATGAAGCCTTGAGTTTGGCGCTTTGGTTGCTGACCAGAAGTGACACAAAAGTGTTGAGCTAAGAACAACCAAATACACAGAAAACACACAAAGTGATAAGGATACAGTTCCAGGAAACAATGGAGAGCAACACGACTGGACAACATGTGGTAGTAAGTTGTAAATCAAGATAGCTCCGCACTAAATTGGCCCATCATTTACAGAGTGAACATAGTGCTGTATTGAAGGAGACTAACACGAGATACAGGCCCTAAACTTATCAGGAAATTGTTAAAGCGTGGGAGGCAGGGACAAGCGTCTCAGAGACTTCAATGCACTAATTTTGCTCTTTACATGGACTGTTTACCTGCAGGCAACCAAGTCCAATGTTGTCCTACAGACTGCGTTCATTGGAGATACGTTTATAGAGGTTACATATTAAATGAAATTCATCCTCAATAGACTGAGGAACTCTTACATACTAATAAAGGTCCATCTAATCTAATCTAATCTAACGAATACCTCAATCTGCCAGAGTGTTTATTTTCCAGCTAAGAATAAATGTTTTGCTTTTGGCAATTTTGCAGCTGATTCATAGCAGCCGGCCTCTGGGAGTGCCCCCTTTAAAAAAACATTTCATGTCTCTTCTACATCAACATGTGTCCCCTCTTCTTCATGTCTCTTCTACATCAACATGTGTCCCCTCTTCTTCATGTCTCTTCTACATCAACATGTGTCCCCTCTTCTCATGTCTCTTCTACATCAACATGTGTCCCCTCTTCTTCATGTCTCTTCTACATCAACATGTGTCCCCTCTTCTTCATGTCTCTTCTACATCAACATGTGTCCCCTCTTCTTCATGTCTCTTCTACATCAACATGTGTCCCCTCTTCTTCATGTCTCTTCTACATCAACATGTGTCCCCTCTTCTTCATGTCTCTTCTACATCAACATGTGTCCCCTCTTCTTCATGTCTCTTCTACATCAACATGTGTCCCCTCTTCTTCATGTCTCTTCTACATCAACATGTGTCCCCTCTTCTTCATGTCTCTTCTACATCAACATGTGTCCCCTCTTCTTCATGTCTCTTCTACATCAACATGTGTCCCCTCTTCTTCATGTCTCTTCTACATCAACATGTGTCCCCTCTTCTTCATGTCTCTTCTACATCAACATGTGTCCCCTCTTCTTCATGTCTCTTCTACATCAACATGTGTCCCCTCTTCTTCATGTCTCTTCTACATCATCATGTGTCCCCTCTTCTTCATGTCTCTTCTACATCAACATGTGTCCCCTCTTCTTCATGTCTCTTCTACATCAACATGTGTCCCCTCTTCTTCATGTCTCTTCTACATCAACATGTGTCCCCTCTTCTTCATGTCTCTTCTACATCAACATGTGTCCCCTCTTCTTCATGTCTCTTCTACATCAACATGTGTCCCCTCTTCTTCATGTCTCTTCTACATCAACATGTGTCCCCTCTTCTTCATGTCTCTTCTACATCAACATGTGTCCCCTCTTCTTCATGTCTCTTCTACATCAACATGTGTCCCCTCTTCTTCATGTCTCTTCTACATCAACATGTGTCCCCTCTTCTTCATGTCTCTTCTACATCAACATGTGTCCCCTCTTCTTCATGTCTCTTCTACATCAACATGTGTCCCCTCTTCTTCATGTCTCTTCTACATCAACATGTGTCCCCTCTTCTTCATGTCTCTTCTACATCAACATGTGTCCCCTCTTCTTCATGTCTCTTCTACATCAACATGTGTCCCCTCTTCTTCATGTCTCTTCTACATCAACATGTGTCCCCTCTTCTTCATGTCTCTTCTACATCAACATGTGTCCCCTCTTCTTCATGTCTCTTCTACATCAACATGTGTCCCCTCTGTGGAAAGAGACTCTGAAAGTTTCAGGAACAAAGATTTTCTCCTTTTTGATCCATTTCTATAAAAACCTGTCTGAAAATGAGCTTATCAAATTTTGGCCACTTTATGTCATAACGATGTTTTTCTTGTGTAACCATTAGCCAATCAGCAACCAAGGTAACCCCCCCCCCCCCCCTTATCACCTGAATCTCCTCCTAGAGCACCATTGAGTTCTTTGTAACCAAATGTCTCTCAGAGGGGCGTGGGGAGGGGCTCCTTATTTTCATCTAAAGAACAGAGAATCAGCACTTTGGAAACAGGGCTGAAACAGAGGGGATTATGGGTAATGCTGCAATGATCTGTTTGGTGTTTCAGCCAATCAGAGACAGGCTCTGTATATATCTGAGACCTGTGATATACTGATGAAAACTGTATATAGGGACCTTTAAACATGTGCTCTGTCTGTCTCACTCAAACACCCCCCCACCATGCCCACCTTTGGCTGGCCGAGTGCTCCAGAGACATGGTGATGACGTTGATGCAGATGATGAAGGTGATGGTAAGATCCAGGTAGTGGCTCGTACACAGAGTGTGGATGGCCAGCCGCGTTTGGCCGTATGAGGCGTAGTAGGGCACCTTCTGGGCTTCTGGAGACAGAACAAGTCAAGAAGAAGAGGGAAATAAGACGGGTATTGAATCAGTGAAAAGGAGGGGAAATATCATTGAAGCACTGAATCGAGGAAGAAGCAAAAGACTGGAATATAGGGACATAAATTATTTTACGAGTGAGGGTGATGGCCATGGAAATAAGATGGAAAAGAGAGAGAAACAGATATCTGATTTAAAATAGGAGAAGCGTGCGGAGAACGTGAAACGAGGTGCAGACAGAATGATTTATGTAATGATGTACTCATGCCAAAGGGGTGAAGAACGAGGGGCAGAGCAAATGAAGAAAACGCAGAGATAAAACCGTGAGATAAATGATGAATATGAGAGGAAGGTTGAATAGTTTTTAAATGAATTGAAATAATGACTCAGTAAAAGTCATTCGGGAAGTGAAATGAGACGTCTTGGGTATAAGCCATTTGGATTATAGCGAGAGAGTACAGTCCTTAAGAAGATCAGTATGTAGTGTCTCTACTTTAAAGAGTCCTCTCCTGCTGATGTTCAGGTGTATATCAGTATGTAGTGTCTCTACTTTAAAGAGTCCTCTCCTGCTGATGTTCAGGGTATATCAGTATGTAGTGTCTCTACTTTAAAGAGTCCTCTCTTGCTGATGTTCAGGTGTATATCAGTATGTAGTGTCTCTACTTTAAAGAGTCCTCTCCTGCTGATGTTCAGGTGTATATCAGTATGTAGTGTCTCACTTTAAAAGAGTCCTCTCTTGCTGATGTTCAGGTGTATATCGTAGTATGTGTCTCTACTTTAAAGAGTCCTCTCCTGCTGATGTTCAGGTGTATATCATATGTAGTGTCTCTACTTTAAAGGGTCCTCTCCTGCTGATGTTCAGGTGTAATCAGTATGTAGTGTCTCTACTTTAAAGAGTCCTCTCCTGCTGATGTTCAGGTGTATATCAGTATGTAGTGTCTCTACTTTAAAGAGTCCTCTCCTGCTGATGTTCAGGTGTATATCAGTATGTAGTGTCTCTACTTTAAAGAGTCCTCTCCTGCTGACGTTCAGGTGTTACAGTATACAGTATGTAGTGTCTCTACTTTAAAGAGTCCTCTCCTGCTGATGTTCAGGTGTATATCAGTATGTAGTGTCTCTACTTTAAAGAGTCCTCTCCTGCTGATGTTCAGGTGTATATCAGTATGTAGTGTCTCTACTTTAAAGAGTCCTCTTTCCACTTTTCTCTACTGATGTATTGACCTCCTCTCTTTCTCTATTCCAAAGACCTCCACCCTCCTCCATTATTTACTCTCCTCTCCTCCCCTTCCCAGGATTCATACTGTAACCCCATCCATCATACTTTCCCTCCCTCTTCCTTCTTGCTCTCCAATGCTATATTCCTTTTTTACATCAGCCCAATTTTTCTTCCAAACCTCCTCTTACCTCTTCGTGTATTTTTCATTTCATCCTCTTGGCTTCAAAGCCTCTATTCCCGCGTCCATTTTCACACCTCATTTTCCTTGATTTCCAGAGGTGGAAGTGACGGAGCACATTTACTGAAGAAATATTAATAATATATAATAAAAAAAGTTGCTACTACTAATAACAAAACACTAATACAATCAAATAATAATCAAAAATACATGATATTATGAATATAAAGAAGCAAATTCAAATAATAATAACGGAAACAAATAAAGAAGAAAAATAAAAACCAATAATAAATAAATTATTAATCGATAAATAAACAAACAAACAAACAAATGAAAATAGTTTAACATGTAACAGAGTATTTCTACACTGTGGTATAACTAATATTACTTTATTAAAGGTCTGAGTACTTCTTCCAGCGCTGCCAACTCTCGACCCCCCCACCCTCTGCTACCCTCCACCTTACTTCTCCTCTTCTTCTCCATGCGACGCTGGCGTTTCTCCTCCGTCTCTTGGCCTCCTCCACCTCCTGGCTGCCGGCACTTGTGAAGTTCTCCACCACCACGCCCACGAACATGTTGAGGACGAAGAAGCTGACGATCAACAGGAAGGAGATGAAGTAGAGCAGCATCCACGGCTGTTGTTGGTCGACGGCTGGATGGTCAGGAAGACAGAGTAGGAAGATCAGGAAGGAGGGAAAAAGAGAAGAAGAATATGTGACAGATTAATTGGAAAATGGTGGTGCTTGTGACAGGAAGTAAGGAAGACGTAAGGGAGGACTGGTCAATGGCTGGAGGTGAGGAAGAGAGAGTTGGAAGAACTAGGATGAAGAAAAAAGGGGAGAACTGGATGAGACACAAGCTAGGAAAAGTAGAGTAGGTGGAAAGGAAGTAAGGATGACGAAAGGGAGGACTGGCAGAAGACCTTCAAGAAAGAACGTGACGATAGAGTCGTGATCAAGAGTTCAGTCAGAAAGGTGAGGAAAGCTCAAAGTGACACGTAAGGAAAGAATGGACGATGGAGGATAGGAACAAAGAGATTGTAAGTGATTGGTGAGAAAGGTCAGAAGAAAATTGAAATATCTGAAAATAAAGTGAGAAATAAGAAGATGTACAAGACGCTGGAGGAAGAGGTTGGCTACTTCCCACGTCTGCATATCTGCGAGGGTCAACTATGGTCCTTAAATTATTATCTACAACGGTCTGCCCAAACTGTACACCGTTTTTAGGCCGACGTCTGCCCATGCTCCAGACTCTAGTACAGTTGGAGGCCTTTCACCTTTAGCTAATTCGCTGAGAAGAAGAACAATAAGGTAACAAAATCAATGGTTGGTTTGAAAAGAGGTTGTTTGTTGACATTGGCCTTAAGGACTGTTAAAAACATGGATATAACTTGTCTTCTAGTGAAGCAAAGAGTCGAATGGGGTCATACTGATACAAGAGTCAATTGTGTTATGAATGAAACCGACACGAACACTATGTACGAGCCTTAAGAAAACTGAAGATGCCAGAAGGGAGCTCAACGTAGAAACAGCCACCTCTGGAACCCTCCAAAGCTGAACATGTTCTATGTATGACTTGATGATTAGAAAGACGACAGTATATCAGGAAGACATAGGCACAGTTGAAGTCAAGCTGAGGACGTTGCGGTTCACGGTCAAGCTTTTCCCTCAATCACCTGGTTTAAAGAGAACATCCCGAGTGGAGTTTTTACGCCTTCATCATGTCTGCTTTGATTTCATCCTATCATCCAAAGATTTACATTCACACCTTCTGGCAATTGACTATTTCCAACGGTCAGATGCAAGGATTCAGGGTGCCCAGCTGTTTAGTCTATCTCCCCAAATATGTTGTTTACTCTCTCTGAACTAGTTAAAAGGGCTATCGAGAGAGAGGCGCGGCAGATTTGACATGGCAACCCACCCGGGCAGTCAGAACCTCTGACTGCTCTGTGACTTGTGATGTGAAATTCTCCGGCCGATACTTGTAATTAAACATCAGTTTTTGACATCAAAGCTCCAACTCTCCTCGTGTCTCTCTGAGTCCTTACTCTCCATTGCTGCAGAAGTTTCCCTTACAATTGGCAAGATGTTAAATGACCACAACAAGACTAGAGAAATAAAAAGCTTAAAAGCCAGTTCTTATGATTGCGGTTACATGTATGATAGGAGGTGAATAGAGCTATCATATGGTTAAGCATATAATATACATTTAAGGCAAACCCCTACGGATGTTTAGTTTGTAACCTGGGAAATTTTGCTTTAGTTTAACAATTGCAAACATGAAACTAGGGGAAGTCATCTATTGTTCCATTTTTAGAAACTATTGAAATGCCACTACATGCCCAATTACAGTCATCCAATTAACACCTCACAGCCAGTGCAGTCCAGCTGTCCTGCAGCTGCAACTGGGAACAGAGGCAGCGACAGAAATGGAGACAATGTGAGGAACAGAGGGGTGCGGAGGAAGCCATCGCAGCGAGGCATTAGAAATCAAAATAAATCAAGTTCAGGTGCAATGACATGAGAGTCAGGTTTTCAATCTGGAGGATGGTTAGGTGTTGAAAGCAAAGGGAGATGTGAGAATGGGATCAGTCAGTCAGAGTGTTGGACCCTGAGGAGAGCCAACTGAATCACCAGGATAATTCCCTTCCTTTAATAGATTCACTAATGTTCAAATAAAACCAATTATAAAGGGAATCTGCTCACTTTGAAGCCGCTTCAGAGGACTCATTTGCACCCTGCCATCAGACTCTGAGAGCATGCGTATGATGCGTGCGATTATAGGAACGTTAATTGAAATTAAAGCATTACATATGAGAGTTGCAAGAACGTAAACTGCCATTTAAAATTCTCTGAAACTAATCTTAATCTTGTGTAAAATGGTGTAGATATCAGTAAGAATTTGAAGTGTGTTTACATGAAATATAACTGAGCAGTTATCAGGAATGAAAAAGAAGAACGTTTAAAAACAGCTGGCAAATCAGGATGCTATTGTTAGTTTACAAAGTTGAAGAAATTGTAAAAAAATGTATCTGCAGCGTTTTTATATATAACTTTGGAATACAACTTATATATTCATGAACCCCAGTCTGTGGCTTAACCCTTGTGTTGTGTTCAAAAGCGGTTACCGTTCATGGTGCTCGTGGGTCACATTTTGACCCATGATTTATCTCAGTCCAAAACACTCAAAATAACGAATACCATCCAATATTGTTTTAAACAACATCATAAGTAACTTATTATGCATTCATAACCGTACAATCCTGTTGTCATTTAATTGTATGGCCCCAAAAAACATTACACCACATATTTAAAGTGGACCTATCATGCTATATTTGAACAATATATTGTAGGGCCATACCTATATAAAGTATATAAATATATATATTTTTTCAAAATACCAACAGATCCTGCATTTTAGCCATGCCTCATTTCGCTCTATTTGCTCTTTCCAGCCCTGTTTTTTGCAGGGGCTTATTCTGTGAGCTGCAGCTGACCACGCCCCCCTGCAGGAGAGGGGAGTTGGCAGTTACTTTGGCATTAGGGCAGGGATATCTAGATACTCTCCAAGGTTTGGAGAGCTACCTCCACAGTCTTTGGTCAATTGTCTGCATGCAATAAAAACCTGGATGACAGCAAATCTACTCAAACTCAACAGTAAAAAGACTGAGCTCATGGTTGTGGCCCCCAAAGCACTGCTCCGGAAGGTTGGGGATCTCCTCCTCCACATTGACGGCTGTTCCATCTCCCGTCTCCCGAAGTCCGTAACCTGGGTGTCATCCTTGACTCCACTCTCTCATTTCAGTCACATATCAAATCCGTCACTAAATCTGCCTTCTATCACCTCAGGAACATCTCCCGTCTACGACCATCACTCTCTGATTCCGTGGCCGAGACCCTCATTCATGCATTTGTCTCCTCCCGTTGGATTATTGCAACGGAGTCCTGTTCGGGGTTCCCAGTAAGCCCTGGACAGGCTCCAGTATGTGCAGAACTCAGCTGCCAGGGTGCTCACTCACACCAAGCCCTGGCAGCACATCACCCCCACCCTGATCCACCTCCACTGGCTCCCAGTCAAGCACCGTATCACCTATAAACTCCTTCTTCTGACTTACAAATCCCTCCATGCCCTCGCCCCCCAATACCTGTCTGACCTTCTCCGCTACCACACTCCATCCCGGAACCTAAGATCATCTGGACAGGATCTCCTCTCCACCCCCCCACCAGGTTGCGGACTTTCGGTGACAGAGCCTTCAGTGTGGCATCCCCCACCCTCTGGAACTCTCCCCCCCCCCAAATCCGCAGTGCCCCAACCCTGGACAAATTCAAAAAAGCCCTCAAACGCACCTTTTTACTAAGGCTTTCCCCACTGTATAGATAGTTTAATAGGTTTATTTTTCCCCTACTCCCCCCCCCCCCCCCCCCCCTACCCAAATTGTAAAGCGACCTTGGGTTTCCTGAAAGGCGCTATAAAAATATTATTTATTATTATTATTATTATTATTATTGACATAATGAATTGTGCTACTTTTAAAGCAAGCACCAATGTTTTCAAATCTGTAATCAAAAAGCTCCTCAAAAACACTATTGAAGCAGTTCCTGCCGTTGCTACGTTAGTTCAAACAGAAACAACGGACTATTTTTCTTAGCGGATGCATGTCAATTTAAATCAATACATACAACTATTTTTTAAATCAATAAAATCAGTTTCTAAATCCATAAAAGCATTTCAATTAATATTGGGAGTCATGTCGTTACTTTGTTGAGAATGTGGCCGTGTGATAAGCGGGATAATGTGCCTTCATGCCGATCTAGATCCCTCCGCTTCGCGTCGGGCTCCTGATCAGCCTGCCGGTTTCTTTTCCCCATAATGACCGCGTCGCTGCACATTAGCCCTTACATGTGATTATATAGAGTCATTATTCATTTGTTTTAAAGCAGGAGGCGCAAACGCTCGCCTCGGGGAGAAAAGAGCCACAGCGGAGAATAAACAGAAGGGCAACCATGGCAACCATGCAAGGGAAGTCTTCTTCGCTGCTTTTGTGGCAGACTACAGCACCACTTACAGGCCTGGCATATGTACTACAGCGTCTCCAGCGCTTTCGAGCGGCAATGGCCGGCCGTGGCCCAACCTCTCATTCCCCTGAAAGGTGGAGAATTGACCAATAGCCGTAGCGCCACTTTACTGACGTCAGTAAAGTGTTCAAATCTGGATCAGTCTGTATCAGATCCGTTGCAGCCCCTTTTTTAGAGATTTGGGTATAGAGGAAAATAGAGAGGGTTGTGTTTTCTGACACTTGGTGAGTTCCCTGGAACACCGGGGACACATATTCATGTATACAAGACGTACAAAAGTGCATTTTGCATGACAGGTCCCCTTTAAGTAAAAGGTGTGATTCAATTTCACTCATTATATTTCCTATAGTGAAGACGGTGGATCACTACGTTATCTGACTATAATAGACTACTATTAGAATACAATCTCCCCAAAAAAAGTTTACAATGATTGTTACAGTGGATGAAGGGGGAGGGGTGGGGTGTCTAAAGCCAAAGATGAATCTTGATTGGGCCATATTTGACCCCGAGTCACCCACAATTGACCTGGCAACAATTGTCCAAATCTGTTTTGTAGTGTTGATATAGCTGTTGTGGAGGATATCATGAAGCCTTGTTCCGTAAAAAACTAGAGCGTAGTTATTATGTAGTTTTAACTTAAAACGGGTCACAGGAGACCCGAACACAACATAAGGGTTCAAATGTGTTTCGTAAAGAAATTGGTGCCATTTCCATCAGGCATTAGACCTGCCTAATAAGTGAAGTAAAGAAGAGCCCGGCCATGGGGAGGTTTCAGGACTGAGCACTGATCTGGGGTCACGGTGACTGTTGTTGTGAGTAGCATTTCATTATCAAACAAACCTTGTACCTTGAATATCAAAGGATTAAAGCAGCAAACCGGGGCTGGTTGTTAGGTATCTAGCGACCCCTTGCAGTTCTAGGGAATGAAATGCATAAAATGAATCATCAGCAAATAGGCCGTCATGCTTTTTGGATATGTTTCTGTTGGAGCTAGTTGAGATGGTTTAGCTATGTGATCAGGAAGCCTCTTCGTGGAGGAGTGGTGGGAACATTCAACTGGGTGGAGATCCCGCGCTGACCAGAAGGAAGGATTTCAAATCCCATCTGGTCTCAGAACGCGTGGGGTTCCCCAGAAAGAGATAAAGATGAATGCATGTGGGAGAAGCTGCTCAGCTGCTGCCACTGAGAGCTGGATAACCCGTGGGATATGTGAAGACTTCCAGTGTGTCTGCTTGTTTAGTATTTAGTCCATGTGTGTGATATTACCTGCTGGTCTATGCCCACTGCGTCCAGCCCGTTGTACATGATGTTCACCCAGCCGTCTTTAGAGGCCAACACAAACAGTGACATCAGAGCCTGTAGGACACACACACACACACATTTTTAGTTTCACTCAACCCTAACCCTAATTCAATCATATTTAACATAACATACTTACCGTAAAAATATTACTGAAAACAAATGACCCAAGTAACATTTGTAATTTGTCTTCTTATTTAGATATCTTTATCTACTCTTTAGATTTGGATATTTTATTGTTGAAATGTCAAATATTACTTACCGTTTATGTTTATTTCCTACTATTAATATATATATTTTGACTGTCGATGTTGATCATATTTAAATTAAAAATGTTCATGTGCAATGCCTTGTTTGTAAAGTAAATCTAATCTTATCTAATTTAGCAATGCACTTATTTCTTTCTGACAGCTTTAAAAACCAACCTTTCTACATTTCTATAATATGATCTAAAGTCAAATATCTTTATGTAAGAAGATAATTACACTGAACAAAAATATAAACGCAACACTTTTGTTTTTGCTCCCATTTTGATTAGACAGCATGATTATTGCACAGGTGTGCCTTAGGCTGGCCACAATAAAAGGCCACTCTGAAACGTGCAGTGTTGCTTTATTGGGGGGGTCTGGGGGGGTCCGAAAACCAGGCAGTATCTGGTGTGAGGGTAGGGGTAGGGGTAGCGTTAGGGGTAGGGTTAGGGTTAGGGTTAGGGTTAGGGTTAGGGGTAGGGGTAGGGTGAGGGGTAGGGGTAGGGGTTAGGGTTAGGGTAATGTTGTGAATCGAGTGGCCTGTGTTCGTCGTCCATAACATACGCCTGCACATACCATAACCC
>CADEHL010001464.1:483194-502921 GCA_902827135.1 Harpagifer antarcticus | reverse complement strand
CTGTCTGTCTCACTCAAACACCCCCACCATGCCCACCTTTGGCTGGCCGAAGTGCTCCAGAGACATGGTGATGACGTTGATGCAGATGATGAAGGTGATGGTAAGATCCAGGTAGTGGCTCGTACACAGAGTGTGGATGGCCAGCCGTGTTTGGCCGTATGAGGCGTAGTAGGGCACCTTCTGGGCTTCTGGAGACAGAACAAGTCAAGAAGAAAGAGGGAAATAAGACGGGTATTGAATCAGTGAAAAGGAGGGGGAAATATCATTGAAGCACTGAATCGAGGAAGAAGCAGAAAGACTGGAATATAGGGACATCAATTATTTTACGAGTGAGGGTGATGGCCATGGAAATAAGATATGGAAAAGAGAGAGAAACAGATATCTGATTTAAAATAGGAGAAGCGTGCGGAGAACGTGAAACGAGGTGCAGACAGAATGATTTATGTAATGATGTACTCATGCCAAAGGGGTGAAGAACGAGGGGCAGAGCAAATGAAGAAAACGCAGAGATAAAACCGTGAGATAAATGATGAATATGAGAGGAAGGTTGAATAGTTTTAAATGAATTGAAATAATGACTCAGTAAAAGTCATTCGGGAAGTGAAATGAGACGTCTTGGGTATAAGCCATTTGGATTATAGACGGGAGAGAGTGCAGTCCTTAAGAAGATCAGTATGTAGTGTCTCTACTTTAAAGAGTCCTCTCCTGCTGATGTTCAGGTGTATATCAGTATGTAGTGTCTCTACTTTAAAGAGTCCTCTCCTGCTGATGTTCAGGTGTATATCAGTATGTAGTGTCTCTACTTTAAGAGTCCTCTCCTGCTGATGTTCAGGTGTATATCAGTATGTAGTGTTCCTACTTTAAAGAGTCCTCTCCTGCTGATGTTCGGTGTATATCATTATGTAGTGTCTCTACTTTAAAGAGTCCTCTCCTGCTGATGTTCAGGTGTATATCAGTATGTAGTGTCTCTACTTTAAAGAGTCCTCTCCTGCTGATGTTCAGGTGTATATCAGTATGTAGTGTCTCTACTTTAAAGAGTCCTCTCCTTGCTGACGTTCAGGTGTATATCAGTATGTAGTGTCTCTACTTTAAAGAGTCCTCTCCTGCTGATGTTCAGTGGTATATCAGTATGTAGGTGCTCTACTTTAAAGAGTCCTCTCCTGCTGATGTTCAGGTGTATATCAGTATGTAGTGTCTCTACTTTAAAGAGTCCTCTTTTCCACTTTTCTCTACTGATGTATTGACCTCCTCTCTTTCTCTATTCCAAAATGACCTCCACCCTCCTCCATTATTTACTCTCCTCTTCCCTTCCCAGGATTCATACTGTAACCCCATCCATCATACTTTCCCCTCCCTCTCTCTTCTTGCTCTCCCAATGCTATATTCCTTTTTTACATCAGCCCAATTTTTCTTCCAAACCCTCCTCTACCTCTTCGTGTATTTTTCATTTCATCCTCTTGGCTTCAAAGCCTCTATTCCCGCGTCCATTTTCACACCTCATTTTCCTTGATTTCCAGAGGTGGAAGTGACGGAGCACATTTACTGAAGAAATATTAATAATAATAATAATAAAAAAGTTGCTACTACTAATAACAAAAACACTAAATACAATCAAATAATAATCAAAAATACATGATATTATGAATATAAGAGAGCAAATTCAAATAATAATAACGGAAACAAATAAAGAAGAAAATAAAAACCAATAAATAAATAAATTATTAATCGATAAATAACACAAACAAACAAAGAAAATAGTTTAACATGTAACAGAGTATTTCTACACTGTGGTATAACTAATATTACTTTATTAAAGGTCTGAGTACTTCTTCCAGCGCTGCCAACATCTCTACCCCCCCACCCTCTTCTACCCTCCACCTTACTTCTCCTCTTCTTCTCCATGCGACGCTGGCGTTTCTCCTCCCGTCTCTTGGCCTCCTCCACCTCCTGGTGCTGCCGGCACTTGTGGAAGTTCTCCACCACCACGCCCACGAACATGTTGAGGACGAAGAAGCTGACGATCAACAGGAAGGAGATGAAGTAGAGCAGCATCCACGGGCTGTTGTTGGTCGACGGCTGGAGGTCAGGAAGACAGAGTAGGAAGATCAGGAAGGAGGGAAAAAGAGAAGAAGAATATGTGACAGATTAATTGGAAAATGGTGGTGCTTGTGACAGGAAGTAAGGAAGACGTAAGGGAGGACTGGTCAATGGCTGGAGGTGAGGAAGAGAGAGTTGGAAGAACTAGGATGAAGAAAAAGGGGAGAACTGGATGAGACACAAGCTAGGAAAATAGTAGAGTAGGTGGAAAGGTAGTAAGGATGACGAAAGGGAGGACTGGCAGAAGACCTTCAAGAAAGAACGTGACGATAGAGTCGTGATAAAGAGTTCAGTCAGAAAGGTGAGGAAAGCTCAAAGTGACACGTAAGGAAAGAATGGACGATGGAGGATAGGAACAAAGAGAATAATGTAAGTGATTGGTGAGAAAGGTCAGAAAGAAAATTGAAATATCTGAAAATAAAGTGAGAAATAAGAAGATGTACAAGACGCTGGAGGAAGAGGTTGGCTACTTCCCACGTCTGCATATCTGCGAGGGTCAACTATGGTCCTTAAATAATTATCTACAACGGTCTGCCCAAACTGTACACCGTTTTTAGGCTGACGTCTGCCCATGCTCCAGACTCTAGTACAGTTGGAGGCCTTTCACCTTTAGCTAATTCGCTGAGAAGAAGAACAATAAGGTAACAAAATCAATGGTTGGTTGAAAGAGGTTGTTTGTTGACATTGGCCTTAAGGACTGTTAAAAACATGGATATAACTTGTCTTCTAGTGAAAGCAAAGAGTCGAATGGGGTCATACTGATACAAGAGTCAATTGTGTTATGAATGAAACCGACAAGCGACACGAACACTATGTACGAGCCTTAAGAAAAACTGGAAGATGCCAGAAGGGAGCTCAACGTAAGAAACAGCCACCTCTGGAACCCTCCAAGCTGAACATGTTTCTATGTATGACTTGATGATTAGAAAGACGACAGTATATCAGGAAGACATAGGCACAGTTTGAAGTCAAGCTGAGGACGTTGCGGTTCACGGTCAAAGCCTTTTCCCTCAATCACCTGGTTTAAAGAGAACATCCCGAGTGGAGTTTTTACGCCTTCATCATGTCTGCTTTGATTTCATCCTATCATCCAAAGATTTACATTCACACCTTCAGGCAATTGACTATTTGCAATTCATATAAGCTGTAGAACTGACTAAGTGTTAGCTCTGAAATAGATCGGTGGTTGTTTCAGGTACCAGGATTAGCACAGGGTAATAATAGTTTAGTTTATTTATTTAAAGGACAGTGCACATTAATGCACATTGCTGTAAATGAGCCAGTATTAGCCAGCAGGCTTATTTTCAACTGTTGTCCTTGGTGTGAGGGAATATTTCTGTCTTTACTCCGAGATATTTAACCTTTTCTGTGTGTTCAGGTTTACGACCAACCCTGGCTCTGTTATCTCTCTTAAGGAATGGGAGGCTCCAGCTATCTTATCTTATCTCGGTCACAAAATGGTTTACGGCTGTGGGAACGCTGCCTTCGAGGCCATTAACGGTCAGATGCAAGTGATTCAGGGTGCCCAGCTGTTTAGTCTATCTCCCCAAATATGTTGTTTACTCTCTCTGAACTAGTTAAAAGGGCTATCGAGAGAGAGGCGCGGCAGATTTGACATGGCATACCCACCCGGGCAGTCAGAACTCTGACTGCTCTGTGACTTGTGATGTGAAATTCTCCGGCCGATACTTGTAATTAAACATCAGTTTTTGACATCAAAGCTCCAACTCTCCTCGTGTCTCTCTTGAGTCCCTTACTCTCCATTGCTGCAGAAGTTTCCCTTACAATTGGCAAGATGTTAAATGACCACAACAAGACTAGAGAAATAAAAAGCTTAAAGCCAGTTCTTATGATTGCGGTACATGTATGATAGGAGCGTGAATAGAGCTATCATATGGTTAAGATCATATAATATACATTTAAGGCAAACCCTACGGATGTTTAGTTTGTAACCTGGGAAATTTTGCTTTAGTTTAACAATTGCAAACATGAAACTAGGGGAAGTCATCTATTGTTCCATTTTTAGAAACTATTGAAATGCCACTACATGCCCAATTACAGTCATCCAATTAACACCTCACAGCCAGTGCAGTCCAGCTGTCCTGCAGCTGCAACTGGGAACAGAGGCAGCGACAGAATGGAGACAATGTGAGGAACAGAGGGGGTGCGGAGGAAGCCATCGCAGCGAGGCATTAGAAATCAAAATAAATCAAGTTCAGGTGCAATGACATGAGAGTCAGGTTTTCAATCTGGAGGATGGTTAGGTGTTGAAAGCAAAGGGAGATGTGAGAATGGGATCAGTCAGTCAGAGTGTTGGACCCTGAGGAGAGCCAACTGAATCACCAGGATAATTCCCTTCCTTTAATAGATTCACTAATGTTCAAATAAAACCAATTATAAAGGGAATCTGCTCACTTTGAAGCCGCTTCAGAGGACTCATTTGCACCCTGCCATCAGACTCTGAGAGCATGCGTATGATGCGTGCGATTATAGGAACGTTAATTGAAATTAAAGCATTACATATGCGAGTTGCAAGAACGTAAACTGCCATTTAAAATTCTCTGAAACTAATCTTAATCTTGTGTAAAATGGTGTAGATATCAGTAAGAATTTGAAGTGTGTTTACATGAACTATAACTGAGCAGTTATATCAGGAATGAAAAAGAGAGAACGTTTAAAAACAGCTGGCAAATCAGGATGCTATTGTTAGTTTACAAAAGTTGAAGAAATTGTAAAAAAAATGTATCTGCAGCTGTTTTTATATATAACTTTGGAATACAACTTATATATTCATGAACCCCAGTCTGTGGCTTAACCCTTGTGTTGTGTTCAAAAGCGGTTACCGTTCATGGTGCTCGTGGGTCACATTTTGACCCATGATTTATCTCAGTCCAAAACACTCAAAAATAACGAATACTATCCAATATTGTTTTAACAACATCATAAGTAACTTATTATGCATTCATAACCGTACAATCCTGTTGTAATTTAATTGTATGGCCCCAAAAAACATTACACCACATATTTAAAGTGGACCTATCATGCTATATTTGAACAATATATTGTAGGGCCATACCTATATAAAGTATATAAATATATATATTTTTTCAAAATACCAAACAGATCCTGCATTTTAGCCATGCCTCATTTCGCTCTATTTGCTCTTTCCAGCCCTGTTTTTGCAGGGGCTTATTCTGTGAGCTGCAGCTGACCACGCCCCCCTGCAGGAGAGGGGAGTTGGCAGTTACTTTGGCATTAGGGCAGGGATATCTAGATACTCTCCAAGGTTTGACATAATGAATTGTGCTACTTTTAAAGCAAGCACCTATGTTTTCAAATCTGTAATCAAAAAGCTCCTCAAAAACACTATTGAAGCAGTTCCTGCCGTTGCTACGTTAGTTCAAACAGTAACAACGGACTATTTTTCTTAGCGGATGCATGTCAATTTAAATCAATACATACAACTATTTTTTAAATCAATAAAATCAGTTTCTAAATCCATAAAAGCATTTCAATTAATATTGGGAGTCATGTCGTTACTTTGTTGAGAATGTGGCCGTGTGATAAGCGGGATAATGTGCCTTCATGCCGATCTAGATCCCTCCGCTTCGCGTCGGGCTCCTGATCAGCCTGCCGGTGTTCTTTTCCCCATAATGACCGCGTCGCTGCACATTAGCCCTTACATGTGATTATATAGAGTCATTATTCATTTGTTTTAAAGCAGGAGGCGCAAACGCTTGCCTCTGGGAGGGAGAAAAAGAGCCACAGCGGAGAATAAACAGAAGGGCAACCATGGCAACCATACAAGGGAAGTCTTCTTCGCTGCTTTTGTGGCAGACTACAGCACCACTTACAGGCCTGGCATATGTACTACAGCGTCTCCAGCGCTTTCGAGCGGCAATGGCCGGCCGTGGCCCAACCTCTCATTCCCCTGAAAGGTGGAGAATTGACCAATAGCCGTAGCGCCACTTTACTGACGTCAGTAAAGTGTTCAAATCTGGATCAGTCTGTATCAGATCCGTTGCAGCCCCTTTTTTAGAGATTTGGGTATAGAGGAAAATAGAGATGGTTGTGTTTTCTGACACTTGGTGAGTTCCCTGGAACACCGGGGACACATATTCATGTATACAAGACGTACAAAAGTGCATTTTGCATGATAGGTCCCCTTTAAGTAAAAGGTGTGATTCAATTCACTCATTATATTTCCTATAGTGAAGACGGTGGATCATTACGTTATCTGACTATAATAGACTACTATTAGAATACAATCTCCCCAAAAAAAGTTTACAATGATTGTTACAGTGGATGAAGGGGGAGGGGTGGGGTGTCTAAAGCCAAAGATGAATCTTGATTGGGCCATATTTGACCCCGAGTCACCCACAACAATTGACCTGGCAACAATTGTCCAAATCTGTTTTGTAGTGTTGATATAGCTGTTGTGGAGGATATCATGAAGCCTTGTTCCGTAAAAAACTAGAGCGTAGTTATTATGTAGTTTTAACTTAAAACGGGTCACAGGAGACCCGAACACAACATAAGGGTTCAAATGTGTTTCGTAAAGAAATTGGTGCCATTTCCATCAGGCATTAGACCTGCCTAATAAGTGAAGTAAAGAAGAGCCCGGCCATGGGGAGGTTTCAGGACTGAGCACTGATCTGGGGTCACGGTGACTGTTGTTGTGAGTAGCATTTCATTATCAAACAAACCTTGTACCTTGAATATCAAAGGATTAAAGCAGCAAACCGGGGCTGGTTGTTAGGTATCTAGCGACCCCTTGCAGTTCTAGGGAATGAAATGCATAAAATGAATCATCAGCAAATAGGCCGTCATGCTTTTTGGATATGTTTCTGTTGGAGCTAGTTGAGATGGTTTGGCTATGTGATCAGGAAGCCTCTTCGTGGAGGAGTGGTGGGAACATTCAACTGGGTGGAGATCCCGCGCTGACCAGAAGGAAGGATTTCAAATCCCATCTGGTCTCAGAACGCGTGGGGTTCCCCAGAAAGAGATAAAGATGAATGCATGTGGGAGAAGCTGCTCAGCTGCTGCCACTGAGAGCTGGATAACCCGTGGGATATGTGAAGACTTCCAGTGTGTCTGCTTGTTTAGTATTTAGTCCATGTGTGTGATATTACCTGCTGGTCTATGCCCACTGCGTCCAGCCCGTGGTACATGATGTTCACCCAGCCGTCTTTAGAGGCCAACACAAACAGCGACATCAGAGCCTGTAGGACACACACACACACACATTTTTAGTTTCACTCAACCCTAACCCTAATTCAATCATATTTAACATAACATACTTACCGTAAAAATATTACTGAAAACAAATGACCCAAGTAACATTTGTAATTTGTCTTCTTATTTAGATATCTTTATCTACTCTTTAGATTTGGATATTTTATTGTTGAAATGTCAAATATATACTTACCGTTTATGTTTATTTCCTACTATTAATATATATATATTTTGACTGTCGATGTTGATCATATTTAAATTAAAAATGTTCATGTGCAATGCCTTGTTTGTAAAGTAAATCTAATCTTATCTAATTTAGCAATGCACTTATTTCTTTCTGACAGCTTTAAAAACCAACCTTTCTACATTTCTATAATATGATCTAAAGTCAAATATCTTTATGTAAGAAGATAATTACACTGAACAAAAATATAAACGCAACACTTTTGTTTTTGCTCCCATTTTGATTAGACAGCATGATTATTGCACAGGTGTGCCTTAGGCTGGCCACAATAAAAGGCCACTCTGAAACGTGCAGTGTTGCTTTATTGGGGGGGTCTGGGGTGGCGTTAGGGGTAGGGTTAGGGGTAGGGTTAGGGTTAGGGTAATGTTGTGAATCGAGTGGCCTGTGTTCGTCGTCCATAACATACGCCTGCCCATACCATAACCCCACCACCACCATGGGCCACTCGATTCACAACATTATCCTAACCCTACCCCTACCCCTACCCCTCACACCAGATACTGACTGGTTTTCGGACCCCCCAGACCCCCCCAATAAAGCAAAACTGCACGTTTCAGAGTGGCCTTTTATTGTGGCCAGCCTAAGGCACACCTGTGCAATAATCATGCGGTCTAATCAGCATCTTGATATGCCACACCTGTGAGGTGGGATGGATTATCTCGGCAAAGGAGAAGTGCTCACTATCACAGATTCTTTCAGATTTGTGAACAATATTTGAGAGAAATGGTTATTTTGTGTATATAGAAAATGTTTTAGATCTTTGAGTTCATCTCATGAGAAATGCGACCAAAAACAAAAGTGTTGCGTTTATATTTTTTTTCAGTGTATGTTAGTTAGTTGTATGTTAATGTTCTATCTAGTGTACGACTCAATTCAACACTACCTTTTCAAAAGCTTTATCCTTTTACATTAACAGTTGAAATCATACCTAAAACATTTGTTTTTATTTAAGAACTTTTTCCTGGAACCATCTCTCTCTAAGATATTCTTCTGGTGTGTGCTCCACACACCAGAAGAATACCAGAAGAAAACAGTGTGCTCATTATTTAAGTTATGAGTAGGTTCACATAAATATGTTCAAAACCATCCAGACGAAGTTTCGGGAATGTATTTCCCTCTCTCTTGTACAGTACCTGTCCGAGGTTGTCAAAGTTGTATTTGTGGTGCACCCATCGATAGTTGGCAGCCAGACAGTCGGATTTGTTGGTGATGTTCTTCACGTCGAAACCCACGCAGTAGTAGAACTTCCCTTTGAAGAGCTGCGAAGGAAAACACACACACACACACACACACACACACACACACACACACACACACACACACACACACACAGGAGATGAGAGAATGAGGCGTGCAGAGATGCATTTTGATGAAGTCATGACAACACTCTTTCAAGCAGGTTTTGAAGTAATTTCGTAATTAGCTTCTGTAACGAGAGCGTGGATGAGCGAAGGCTCCAAAAACACTTGAAGTCTCCTCCTGAGAGATGTTTTTAATTCTCAATCATTTTGAACACATCAAAGTGGGGAGTAGGTCAAATGAAGCTTACTGGAAGATGCAGAATGAATAATAATGTGGGGAAGAACAGGGTGGGATTGACAAGTAGATAAAAAATAAATACTGGACTGCAATGTTGTTAAAACAACGGGGAAAACTACGGCTGCACAATTGGAAAAACTAACGAAGTAAATACGATAACATACATATTATTATATAAACCTGTTGAGCTTTACTTCCAGTGTTGAAACTGCTTGTAATGTTGTTTCAGTATTTAGTACAGGTTTAACCCTGTAAGGCCCACTGATGTAATTGCACAACATTACTTTAAGCTATCCTAAAAAAGTCAGTAAATGTTTGTTTTTTCTAAAGACCACTTTTACATAGTCAATAGGTCCTTTTGTTCAGCCTCAATGCTATTGGGGAGTACATGTGTTTATAGGTCCTGCCCTCTGGCCATACACTCAACTTCCGAATCTTCAAATGAGCAACATCTCTTTGTTTTATTGGACTGGATTTGTCAGATTCAGTAAAATGCCTCAAAAAGAAATGTGGGTGATTATTACAATGTCATAATATGGCAATACATTCATCAAATTAGATTTTGAGCAGATTATGTCTTTGTTGTAATAATACCACACTGGGTCAGTGTGGTATTATTTATGTGAACTCAAATTTGTACTCAAGTTCTGACTTTTTTTTAAAAACATTTCTAATTCATTCAGAGTTTGGTTTCTTCAGATTTCTGACTGTTTCCAGGATTTTGCCTTTTTTTCATTTTCAATTCAAATTCTTAATATTTTCAGAATTTTTTTTTTTTTCAGAATTCTGAATTTTTCTCAAAATCAGATTATTTTATAAATGTTCCAATTTTCAACAGAAATCAGACTTTTTCCAGGGTTTTGCATTTTCTTTTCAAAATGTTGACTTTTTTCTCATTATTTTGACTTTCATAGGTCTAACACTTTCTGTAGTCTTGAGTGCCATGATTTAAGTGAACCCTCACATGCAGGTTGAGGATCATCATAAACCCATGTGCAGGGATAAAGCAAACGTTGGTCTTCTGAACTCAGCAGGTCCAATGGAAACTGAGTAAATGTTGGATTGTGCTCTAATGAGCCGTGCTTTCACTGAGGGTGAAGCAGGGCCTCGTGTTCTCCACCGTTCATGTTTAACGATTCATTTTGCTTGAGGTGGAAGTTAGGAGCATGATTGTGACCTAGCATATTTCCATCCACTTTAATAATCATGCATAACAACTTAAATGGTGCCACTGCGTGCATAAGGGTCACTTTGTTAGCTTGTATGACTTTATTTAACATAGTTGGACCATCTCAAGGCCAACAAATGATGTTGCCGAGTCCTTAGACGTGTTTTAAGACTTTTAGACTTCTTGCACTATTTTGTAATTTTGTATTTTATGATATAAGTTGCATTGTTGGAGTCAGAATCAAGTCAGAAGAATTGAATTGCCATTTCTACACTGTAGCTTATGACAATAAAACACTTTTGAATTGAATTGAAGACGTGCACAATCCTCAGAGAAATACAAGACAAAAGAACTCGATGTACCTGAACACCAAGGATACCGAAGATGATGAAGAAGGCGCAGCAGATGAGCACGATGTTGCCGATGGGCTTGAGGGACGTGATGAGCGTCTCGACGACCAGCTTCAGCCCTGGAGCTCTGCTGATCACCCTGAAGGAGCGAGGGGGGTACACAGAGACTCAGTGAGGCAGAGAGAGACCGAGGATAGGAACATTATGAAAACAAGTCAACATTATGACAAAAATAAAGAATTATTCTTTTAAAAAAATTAACTCATTTTGAGAAAAGTTTCATTTTTGGAAAAAAAGTCAACATTCTGAAAAAATTCATATAAAAAAATCAAAAATTTGGAAAAAATCTGGATTTGAGACGAAAAAAGAATTCGGAAAAAAAGTCAGAATAATGAAAAAGTCTCTCCCTTGAACATCGTCTCAAACATGTATCAAATACTGAGCAAGCATAAAACAACAACATTGAATCCAAAGCATCAGAAAGACTTGGACCAAACCATGTGCATCAGACTAAACACTTTAAGTGCCTCCTGTATGACTTTTTGATTTCCAATATACAACAGTTTGTGAGAGGCAGACTGATACTGATTAGCAAAGGAGTAGTTTGACATTTTGGGATATATTTATCTGCTTTGTGGTGGAGAGGTCGATGAGGAATTGACACCACACTCACATGTATCGGAAATATGACCCAACCTTGAGAAGCCGATTAGCATAGCAGACATTAGCATAGTGCAAAGATATAGGGGGCAACAGCTAGCCTAGGTCCGTCTGTATGTAAAGAAACCCATCTACCAGCACCTCTAAAGCTCACTTATGGTATATCTGTTTAATCTGTATACACATTCAATGAGGGGTTATCTATCTAGTCCAATAACTGCAGTCTCAACTTGTTGCCAGGCAACTGTTCTGATAGCAGGTGCAGATTTGAATACTTCTGGGTCATGCTTGCTGTTCTCCACTGCTTTTAAAATATAATACACTGTAGTTTGCCTTATTGCCTCATTGTCCTAAGTCAGTGGTTCCCAAACTTTTTCAGTCGGGTCCCCCTTGGGTAATTGGAAATATTTTCGGGCCCCCCCCCCAACCCTCTGCTAATAATAAGAAGATACAACTATAATTTTATATTTTATTATGGATTACACATGAACAAAAGTGCTTGTAATAGATACTGTGAATTCATTTGGCCTAATTAAAACTAGTAGGCCTTCTTCCCTGAGTAGATGTTTAAATTCAAATGTATGTTGTTTTGAGACTGTCATTCTCAATGTTCAGCTTTGATCTGTATTTGGTTTTGATGGCAGCAGAAAAGCCTCTCACACAAGTAGGATGTTGCAAAAGGCAGCAGTATGCCCACAGCTCTCTGACCAATCTCCCCCTGCAGTACCTCCGCGACCCACCAGGGGTCTCGACCCACACCCATATGCTTCCTTCCCACCTGTTTCCACTGCACCAAAGAGTCATGGAACAAAATAAATGGTGGTACTCAAAGCACCAGCACTCACAGTAACATCACTGTTCTGAGTCTGTGTCTTCATGGTTTTATTGGACTTATCTGGAGTCGCTTTTGGATGGAAGGGTCAACTAAAGAAAGTGCAATGTCATTCCTAATTAGTGATTTCACAAAACATGTCAAGCTTTGTTTGATTGGTGTGACCACAGAGAGCGTCTTGTCTTCTCACCTGAGGGGGCGGAGCGTCCGAAGCAACCTGAGAACCCGGAGAACCCCGAGGATCTTGGCTCCGCCCGCCATGGACACCACGATGTCGATCAGGGACACGAACACGAGGAAACCATCGAGGATGTTCCAGCTGCTCCTCAGATAGGCTTTCTCCCCCACGTACAGGCCCATGGACACCACCTGGGGACATGCAGAAGCACACGCTTTGATATGCACATTCCCCACTTAGCTCCTCAAACAGATATTTTATTTCATGTCAGCTGGCAGGAGAGGAGACATTTGAACATTGTGAAGATGAAAGTAAACTCAGGATGGGAGGAGGAGGCGTGTGATAGAGAGAAGTGTTGAATCAGAAAGAGTTACATTTCCAAAGAGATGAAAGGAGGGAATATGAGGACATAGAGGATAAAAGAGTCTCCTATTGGGGAGGGGACACATGTTGATGTAGAAGAGACATGAAGAAGAGGGGACACATGTTGATGTAGAAGAGACATGAAGAAGAGGGGACACATGTTGATGTAGGAGAGACATGAAGAAGAGGGGACACATGTTGATGTAGAAGAGACGTGAAGAAGAGGGGACACATGTTGATGTAGAAGAGACATGAAGAAGAGGGGACACATGTTGATGTAGAAGAGACATGAAGAAGAGGGGACACATGTTGATGTAGAAGAGACATGAAGAAGAGGGGACACATGTTGATGTAGAAGAGACGTGAAGAAGAGGGGACACATGTTGATGTAGAAGAAACGTGAAGAAGAGGGGACACATGTTGATGTAGAAGAGACATGAAGAAGAGGGGACACATGTTGATGTAGAAGAGACATGAAGAAGAGGGGACACATGTTGATGTAGAAGAGACGTGAAGAAGAGGGGACACATGTTGATGTAGAAGAAACGTGAAGAAGAGGGGACACATGTTGATGGAGAAGAGACATAATATGTGACATTTAAATGACACACAGTTGAGACCTTGTGTGTGAAGCTGAAAAAGTTGCAGTGGCACATATTTCATTTGATCTCTCAGAGTTAGAGCGTGTCATCTTTCAGCCGCAGCTGGTGGGAGGTCCTGCTCACCAGGACAGCTCTGATGGGGATTGAACCAGAAAGAGAGGAGGAGGAGAAGGACATCTTAAGAAACTAAAATAAGGGTATGGGCGAGGCTCAAAGAGAAAGTTTGAGTTTGTGGAGTTGGAGGAAAAGTTGCCTGGCAGATATTGTTGACATCATTTGAAATCTGCAAGGTGTGGCTGTCATGGTGTAAGAGAACCAGCAAAGGATCAACGTCTCACTTCCTTATACGGCAATAAGATGCCACCAAAGGTGTATGTGGAGCGCTGGAGAAGTCTAGGCATAAAGATGATATCTGTTTAGGGAACGTCGTGATGATGGCACCCTGCTGCAACGTAAGCCCCTAAACATGAATCTGTTGGGAACCTGGAGGCGTGAAGGGAGCTCTGCATTTCAGGAGGCCTCGAGTCAGCTTGGATTCAGAATACGAATGAATCCCAAAGTGACAAAGAGTCGTTGTTGGGAACCCTCAAACTGTAGGAAAACATCTTCCAAAATAACTCCTATAACCCAATCCACCTCTTGTTGCTCTGCATGGGGCCACCTTCTCCAAAAACACTATATTATATAGTTGCAAGCGTGTTTTGAAGCTACTTTATCTTTATCAGTGTTCTCCTTTCAAGCATGCTGAGCAGACAAGTGAAGGGAAGTGGTTTCAGACGTTTCTAGACATTTTCGCTGACCATTGGTTCTAACATCGCCAAATTGAAGAACTTAGGAACTTCACAGTTCATGTTCAATCGCAACGAGGCATTATCAACGGGTTAGAGTGCCTCAACATCACTCCTCTGTATGCGCTTCTTCTCAAACAGAAGGTGATTGTGATTGGCCGGGCAGATCCCAAGACATCCCCATATCTGTCCAAAGAGGAGACTGATAACACCAAATGAAACATGAGCACAGGGTTCCACCGCAACATTGCAGAGCCATTGGTTCGCCGTTGAAGTCCATTACTACAGTTGCCAATCAAAGCTGACTGAAGAGGAGAACTAGAAACTTTTTAGGCTAGCTGTTGACCCTATTTCTAGTCTTTAACCTCTGCTAATTTGTGCTATGCTAATTGGCTTCTCGAGGTTGGGTCATATTTCCGATACAGGTGAGTGTGGTGTCAAGGAAAAAAAGGTATACCTTCGCTCTGCATTGGGCCGATCGGCTCGCTACTCCCTAAATGTGAGTTGGACGAAAACTCGCCTGTTTGCTATCCTGGCTCTAAAATGGTGAAACAAAATCCCCATTGATATGACACCTTCCTTCAGACTAAAAGTCCACTTGTTTCAACGGACCCTTGGTCATTAAACAGAATACATGGCGGTACCCAAAGGGTTTGGCTCAGTTCCTCGCTGTTCTGAGTGTGTACCTTCATTATCGGGAGTCGCTTTGGATAGGATCGTCAGCTAAAGGAAACGTAATATTATCCTAGTTAGCGATTTTCCAAAACGTGTCAATTAGCTTTGTTTGTGTTTTTGATTGGTGTGACCACAAAGGAGAAACTAAGTAACCTGACATGTTCTCGTTCCTTTTCTTCTGTTCCTGTACTTGATTTCGTTATTATTTTATGTTGTATGGATGCTGCGTGTCTCTGTTGTTGTATGTTGTCTTTTCTGAATGTTCTGATGGCACCTTAAAAGGAGTAGCTTTACTCTTCTCGTTGTATTTGTATAATGACAATAAATGCGTCTATTCTATTCGAGGGCTCATTTTTACTAGAATGCTTTTATAAAACCCCTCACGCCCTCAAAACATCTCAACCCCAACAGAACGAATACCACGACTGAGGCCACGGTAACGCAAAGTGAGTGACGCCAGCATCATGTACTGCCATGGCAACTGTTGTGAGGGCACCCTAACATTATAGAAACAATGCAGACACCGGGCGTCAAAGAAAGACTGAGAATAAGGAAATACATAGATGAAGAAAGGAAGTCAGTTCGCAGGTGTTAGGAAAAATATCACTCGTCCCCGGCTTGAGCTTCAACCTCAGGATCCATGTATCTGTGGTCCTCTCCAGAAGTAGTCATCACATACAGAGCATCAACTAGTTCCTGAACAGTGTCCTTCACATGCTGATATCCAAGAGAGGGAGTTACACAGTCACAAGATGGAGGAATGCCGGTTCTTCTAGGTAATCATCCTGTCAGGTACAACATACTGAGTTTTTCTCAAAATCTCAAAATTCTGACTTTTTCTTAAAATCTCAAAATACTGACTTTTTTTCTCAAAATTCGGACTTTTTCTCAAAATCTGAGTTTCTCTAAAAATTATGTCTTTAAAAAAAACAACATCATTCTGACTTTTTTCTCAACATCTCAAATTTCTGTCTTTTTTTTTAAAATTCTGACTTTTTCTGAATCAGTCGTCTGCGGCTTGAGCTTCAATCTCAGGATCCATGTATCTGTGGTCCTCTCCAGAAGGAGTCATCACATACAGAGCATCAACTAGTTCCTGAGCAGTGTCCTTCACATGCTGATATCCAAGAGAGGGAGTCACACAGTCACAAGATGGAGGAATAGAAAGCAGTATTCAATGTTTACTTCAGATTAGCTCCACGTCAGAAATGAGCATGCTTGATGTCTCTCTCCATAGAGGCTGAATCATCATGTTAATCACATAGCTATCATCTGCCTCAAACAGTCCTGATGCTCTTCTAGGTAATCACACATCCTGTCATTAACACAGGTACAGTTGGGATACCTTTGTTAGCATGCTACTCTCAGATTGGAAGAGGACATTCAGTGTTTTCCCAACAGCAGGAACCCTAAAAGCTTCTGTGCGTGTTTTGACAGCCAACACGGTCCGAAACGCCAACTGTGAGAAAATAATATTTCATGTGTCGTTGCTGAGAGTTATGCACAGCGGTGATTCGCTGTCACTTCCCATTCAGCAGGTCCTCTGTCACGTTCAGACAGGAGAGGAGTTATGATGACGCTCTGTTATTAATAGCAGCCGGCTCTACGGAGGCCCATCAGAGACGTTGGAGGGCCGTGGGGCGTCCATTAAGCAGATCAAATATCACTTGATACAACATGATGCATGGGGAACGCATAGCAGGTCGATGCCCGCTCTTCTTCTCTGACTGTAGCTGAGCTGTAGCTGACAGGGCACATTAAGTAGCTTCTCACATTAAAGGTCTCCTATTATGCAAAATCCACTTCTTCTACATCAACATGTGTCCCCTCTTCTTCATGTCTCTTCTACATCAACATGTGTCCCCTCTTCTTCATGTCTCTTCTACATCAACATGTGTCCCCTCTTCTTCATGTCTCTTCTACATCAACATGTGTCCCCTCTTCTTCATGTCTCTTCTACATCACCATGTGTCCCCTCTTCTTCATGTCTCTTCTACATCACCATGTGTCCCCTCTTCTTCATGTCTCTTCTACATCAACATGTGTCCCCTCTTCTTCATGTCTCTTCTACATCAACATGTGTCCCCTCTTCTTCATGTCTCTTCTACATCAACATGTGTCCCCTCTTCTTCATGTCTCTTCTCCATCAACATGTGTCCCCTCTTCTTCATGTCTCTTCTACATCAACATGTGTCCCCTCTTCTCCATGTCTCTTCTACATCAACATGTGTCCCCTCTTCTCCATGTCTCTTCTACATCAACACGTGTCTCCTCTTCTTCATGTCTCTTCTACATCAACACGTGTCTCCTCTTCTTCGTGTCTCTTCTACATCAACACGTGTCCCCTCTTCTTCGTGTCTCTTCTACATCAACACGTGTCCCCTCTTCTCCGTGTCTCTTCTACATCAACACGTGTCCCCTCTTCTTCATGTCTCCTCTATATCAACACGTGTCCCCTCTTCTTCATGTCTCTTCTACATCAACATGTGTCCCCTCTTCTTCATGTCTCTTCTACATCAACATGTGTCCCCTCTTCTTCATGTCTCTTCTACATCAACATGTGTCCCCTCTTCTTCATGTCTCTTCTACATCAACATGTGTCCCCTCTTCTTCATGTCTCTTCTACATCAACATGTGTTCCCTCTTCTTCATGTCTCTTCTACATCAACATGTGTCCCCTCTTCTTCATGTCTCTTCTACATCAACATGTGTCCCCTCTTCTTCATGTCTCTTCTACATCAACATGTGTCCCCTCTTCTTCATGTCTCTTCTACATCAACATGTGTCCCCTCTTCTTCATGTCTCCACTACATCAACATGTGTCCCCTCTTCTCCATGTCTCTTCTACATCAACATGTGTCCCCTCTTCTCCATGTCTCTTCTACATCAACATGTGTCCCCTCTTCTTCATGTCTCTTCTACATCAACATGTGTCCCCTCTTCTTCATGTCTCTTCTACATCAACATGTGTCCCCTCTTCTTCATGTCTCTTCTACATCAACATGTGTCCCCTCTTCTCCATGTCTCTTCTACATCAACATGTGTCCCCTCTTCTTCATGTCTCTTCTACATCAACATGTGTCCCCTCTTCTTCATGTCTCTTCTACATCAACATGTGTCCCCTCTTCTCCATGTCTCTTCTACATCAACATGTGTCCCCTCTTCTTCATGTCTCTTCTACATCAACATGTGTCCCCTCTTCTTCATGTCTCTTCTACATCAACATGTGTCCCCTCTTCTTCATGTCTCCTCTACATCAACATGTGTCCCCTCTTCTCCATGTCTCTTCTACATCAACATGTGTCCCCTCTTCTCCATGTCTCTTCTACATCAACATGTGTCCCCTCTTCTCCATGTCTCTTCTACATCAACATGTGTCCCCTCTTCTCCATGTCTCTTCTACATCAACATGTGTCCCCTCTTCTTCATGTCTCCTCTACATCAACATGTGTCCCCTCTTCTCCATGTCTCTTCTACATCAACATGTGTCCCCTCTTCTCCATGTCTCTTCTACATCAACATGTGTCCCCTCTTCTCCATGTCTCTTCTACATCAACATGTGTCCCCTCTTCTTCATGTCTCTTCTACATCAACATGTGTCCCCTCTTCTTCATGTCTCTTCTACATCAACATGTGTCCCCTCTTCTTCATGTCTCTTCTACATCAACATGTGTCCCCTCTTCTTCATGTCTCTTCTACATCAACATGTGTCCCCTCTGTGGAAAGAGACTCTGAAAGTTTCAGGAACAAAGATTTTCTCTCTTTTTGATCCATTTCTATAAAAACCTGTCTGAAAATGAGCTGATCAGATTTTGACCACTTTGTGATGTCATAACGATGTGTTGTCTTGTGTAACCATTAGCCAATCAGCAACCAAGGTACCCCCCCCCCCCCCCCCCCTTATCACCTGAATCTCCTCTAGAGCACCATTGAGTTCTTTGTAACCAAATGTCTCTCAGAGGGGCGTGGGGAGGGGCTCCTTATTTTCATCTGAAGTAACAGACAGAGAATCAGCACTTTGGAAACAGGGCTGAAACAGAGGGGATTATGGGTAATGCTGCAATGATCTGTTTGGTGTTTCAGCCAATCAGAGACAGGCTCTGGATCTATCTGAGACCTGTGATATATTGGTGAAAGACAATATAACAGGAGACCTTTAAAACATCATTACATTTAAACTGTACTTGCAGTATCTCTAAGCAGGGAGTGATTGTACAGGTGAAGGTGTTTCCAGAGGCTCAAATCCCTGTGTTCCCTCCAGAGGGAGTTCCTCTCTCACACATTAAAGCATGTAAATACGAGCAAATGAACCTGTTTGAAATGAATTCCAGCCTCTAAGATAAGTATCATATAAATAGTGTCGCACATAGCTGTTGTACATGGGTATGCATGGACAAGCTGCATGTGTTCTGAATCTCAGACTGTCAGTTCTGCTCAGACCTTACAACAGTCTGCGCAGCTTCACCAGGCAAAGGACACCGTGTGACAACAGCAAGTACGAGTGGGTGTGTGTGTGTGTGTGTGCGTGTGTGTGAGTGTGTGTGTGTACGTATGTGGGTGTGTGGATATGTGTGTGTGTGTGTGTGTGTGTGTGTGTGTGTGTGTGTGTGTGTGTGTGTGTGTGTGTGTGTGCGTGTGTGTATGCGTCTGTGTGTGTGTGTTGTGTGTGTGAGAGTGTGTGTGTGTGTGTGTGTGCGTGTGTGTATGCGTCTGTGTGTGTATGTGTGTGTGCATGTGTGTGTGAGTGTGTGTGTGTGTATGTGGATATGTGTGTGTGTTTGTATGTGTGTGTGTGGCCTAGCATTACTATTCTTGTGGGGACCTCAATCTGTTTACACAGTCACGTGTGGGGACTCGCCTCCCTTATGGGGACAAAATGGAGGTCCCTATGAGGGGAATCATTCATTTTAGGGTGAAGACTTGGTTAGGGTAAGGGTTAGGGTTAGGCATGTGTTGGTTAGGGTAAGGGTAAAGATAAGTCTCTAGGAAATGCATG
>CADEHL010001464.1:475694-478194 GCA_902827135.1 Harpagifer antarcticus | reverse complement strand
GGGCCATACCTATACAAAACATGTCTGTGAAGTTTAAAAAAAAATACCAAACAGATCCCCCGTTGTAGCCATGCCTCATGGTGCTCAAACCCCTCTTTTGCAGCCCTGTTAGAGAAACACGGATTTTGGGTCCTTAGCGGAAAAACAAAAAAAGAGGAGGCGGAGCTAATGCCTGATCAGAATTCTACCGGAGATAAAGTTAAATTCTGCTGTGATAAAACGCCATCCTGTTCTAAACCACATGAAGGATTATTTCTGAAACAGTATGGATCTCAAATGCTTTTTCTCTTGCGAGTTTATCACAAGGTGAGTTCCTTTTTTGATTTCCTGCTTTTTAAACACATGTGCTCTCCAGTACAGGTTAGCTCTGAGTGTTAGCGATGCTAATGTAAACAAAGACGAGATTACATCCAAAACACGTCAGGCATTGTTTCTGATAGCAATTTTCTGTGGGTCCGCTGACGATTTGACGTCATTTCGGCAGCAAATCTGGATCCGCTAGTTGTACCCCCGTTTTTAAAAGATTTGGGTACGGAGGAAAAGAGAGGGTTTTATTTCCTGATGCTGCGTGAGTTCCCGACGCACCGGGGACACATATTCATGGCATTGATCCGGACCATTGACCTTGTATAAAATTCACAAGTGGACCTTTAACAAAAAGGTTTGAGTACCCCTGCTGTATATAATGAAATGATCGTGATCTAATCAGGCATATGGAGATATGGCTCTTACCAGACTGCCCTGCAGGATCTTTGGCCTCTCCAGAGCCACCGTGATGCAGTTCAGAAAGATGAAGACCAGGACCACGTAGTCAAAGAGTTTATGGGCGATGATGGACTGACAGAGCAGCCTGAACCTGAGGGAGAGGAAGACATGAGGACAAAGAGAGAGATGTTAAAGAAGTGTCTTTAGGGGTTTGCATTTATGGGTAACTGCATCATGTTGAGAAATCTTAGGGTTAAGGTTAGGTTAAGCGTTCATTAGGGCTGACCATTGGGTCAATAATTGATATCACGATTATTAAAAACGGTTATCCATTTACTTTGAAAACATCAATTTATTGGATAAAATACATTTGAACAGTATGTTTTTAACAGTTGATTACCCTGAACTTTAAGTTTAATTCAAATGAAAAACCAATTATAAAAAAAATAAAAAATAATAATAATAAAACAATTATCGTTTTATTTAGATTAAGTTGTTTTCGTAATCGTTGCAAGCCATAATCGTAATTGCGATTAAAATATGATTAATTGAGCAGCCCTAGCGTCCTTGTAGGGTTAGGAGGGAGAAAAGAACTGAAGACCGGGTTCCCACGACTAGACATTTGTGAAAAAAAGTCTTAAAAGTGTGAGGTAAAATGTAAGTAATTTACAATTTCTGCCAGTCAACATGAGGAGAATGAGAGAGTTGTTCATTACATTCCATGTTACTTGTTAGACGCTTTTAACCAAAGCGACTTACATACTCAATACTGTGGACAATCCCCACAGGAGCACTTTGGGGTGAAGAGTCTCAGGGACACAACGAGGGGGTTTGAACCTGTGACCCCCTGATCCCAACACCAAGGCTCTATCCACAGCGCCACACGCCTCCTTGTTCAATAATTATCTTTAAGGGTTTGTATTTATGGGTGACTGCATCATGAAGATTTTTCAATCATCGTATAAGCAATCTTAGGGTTAAGAGTCCTTCTATGGTTAGGGAAAACCCAACCATAGAAGGTTAGAACACTCTATCCATAGAGTGTTCCTCCTCTCCAAGACAAATGATGAGTAAAAGAGTAAAAACATTGAAAGAAGTTTCTCCCCGCACACTGCTCGGCTGTCACTTATGATTGCCCAACTTGTTTCTCAAAAGAACAGAAGACCCACCACTAAAATACTCAGTTCTATAAAGACTGAAAACAACTTCAATTGCTGGGAGACAACATGAGGAGAATGAGAGAGTTGTTCAAGAAGTGTCTTTAAGGGTTTGCATTTATGGGTAACGGCTTCATGGCAGCTGTAGATTTTACAATCATCATCTAAAAAGTGTTAGGGGGAAGATTCCTTCCAGGGTTAGGGTTAGGAAGCAGGATGTCTTTACAGGGTTAGGAAGCAGGATGTCTTTACAGGGTTAGGAAGCAGGATGTTTTTACAGGGTTAGGAAGCAGGATGTTTTTACAGGGTTAGGAAGCAGGATGTCTTTACAGGGTTAGGAAGGAGGACGTTTTTACAGGGTTAGGGTTAGGAAGCAGGATGTCTTTACAGGGTTAGGAAGCAGGATGTTTTTACAGGGTTAGGGTTAGGAAGCAGGATGTCTTTACAGGGTTAGGGTTAGGAAGCAGGATGTCTTTACAGGGTTAGGAAGCAGGACGTTTTTACAGGGTTAGGGTTAGGAAGCAGGATGTCTTTACAGGGTTAGGAAGCAGGATGTTTTTACAGGGTTAGGAAGCAGGATGTTTTTACAGGGTTAGGAAGCAGGATGTCTTTACAGGGTTAGGGTTAGGAAGCAGGAT